>PVKP010006539.1:0-82396 GCA_004027715.1 Plecturocebus donacophilus
AGACTTCTCGGGAATGAACATCTGGGTCACTAGGCGAGCAACCCAGAACAGGCAAAGTGCTGTCCAAGGATAAGAAAAAGCTTGAAAAGGTCGTAGAAGAGAGAGATGATGAATATCAGATATGGCCCCAAGATCAGCTGTTAGGACATGAGCTTATGGAGGCTAGTGTCCTAAACCTGGGGGGTTGGTACAGTCCCTGGGTTTGCTAATCCTAATTAAGTATTTTGAGAAGATTGCTAGGGCTATCACCTTGAAGAGTGAAAGAAAGAAATGCAGCTTGTTTTACTATCACAGAGTGAGATGCACATAACGTAAGACATGAGGGCCTAGAAAGTAGATTTGTATGTAATTTCTCAGATTTCCTGAGGCCCACCTGTCCCACACCCCCGGGTATAGAACACTAGCCCCTGTAAACTCATGTCCTAACACACTGCTGGCCATTTCATTCTTCCCAGGAAGAACACTGGGCTTTAGCATATCCTTTGACATGCCTGCCACTATACCCTCAATAGCCAGGTCCAGCCCAGCTGGACCCACAGAGGCTTTGACTCTCCCTGCCTTTTCTGATTTCAGATGAAAGACTTCACCATGAGACACGGGCTTGGCTTTGTCAGCAGCTACTTGGAGAGGTTAGGCAATACCATCTGGAAGTGCAGATGAGCTCACACCCTACGGACCAGTAAAAGACAGAAGATGGGAAGTTGCTGAGAGATAAACAGCTCTTTCTGCTTCCCTGGACTGACAGCTCTGAGGTGCAGTGCTATCATTTAGCTTGTCTGAATGTCCCTTGTGCCAATCATGCAGGTGTGTTTTCCTGCAAAACTGGCCAGCTCCATAACCTGTCTCCTTGTATTTGCTTCCCTCCTTCCTTCTGAGTTCTCACTTTCCCTTGCTCTTGCTGCCCTGGAATTGCACCTCCCAATAAAGCATTCACATGCTATAGTTAGCTTAATTTTTGTTTTCCAGCAGAAAAATAATTAAAACAACCTGCTTGAAAGTTAATCTTGAGTGAGGCTTAGCCAAAGAGAATAATCAGAGAGGTTATTCAAAATGTGTCACCTCGAAGGCATCCAAGGTATTCTTCATTTCAAATTACTGGGACTTGATTAAACAGAAATAAAAATGAAATTTGAGATGAGACATTCCTGATTTCAACACTTGGGTCTGCCATTACTTGGCCTGACCAAGTCTTTTATCCTCTCTGAATGTCAGGTTTTTTTAATTTAAAAGGTGGAAACAATCATATCTGTTTAATGGGGCAATTTTTCAAAAGTACCAAGGCAGCATACAAAGAACCAGTATATCATTTAGCACGTGATATATATATATATAATATATATAGTCAGTGGGGCCCCAACTCCTAAGTATTGTGAAAGCTGTGGATATCCTAATATTAGAATTTCTAACTGCTTTCTGTTTAAGTTCTAGACAGGGGAACCATACATTAGAGGGGACAGGTGGTGGCTGCCAGGAACAATACATTTTAGGAGTGGCATCCACATGGCAAGGGACTGACATTTCTGGCACCCAGGTGGCCCATTCCCTCCCAAATGCCTGACACCTCTTCGAGACCTTATTTCATTCATCAGGACTGTCTGGCTGGGGTACATCTTCCATGTACTGTGTCTACCTCTGCTCTCCTTTTGGCAGAAGATGAATGAGTAAATATAATTCATAACCATTTTTAACAGTACAAGAAAAGTAGTTAGGTATTTAATTTGGCAATCCTGTCCAATGAACTTCTCCTAAACCTTAGGATCAAGCTCTGTGAATAAATTGCCATTTCTAACCTTCTGTGTAGGATATTCTTTTCCATTGAATTCAGGAATATATCTACATAAATATGAATATCAACATGCAAATTAATGGAAATGAGTCCCAAATGGGGCTAAATATAGGGCTGTAAAAGAAAATTAACTTGTATATGTGAGCATATAAATGTTTTATATGAAAAACGCATTTAGTTATTGTTCTCTACATTCATGAAATCTTCTCAGAAGAAAATTACCTACGAGAGATCTTAATTAAACACGAAGTAGAACTACTGGATTTCCTCAGAATGGGGAAGTAAATGAAAATCTAGAATGGGGTTCTAAGGAAGAGTATGATGTCTCTGTCCAGTCCATTTTCAGCAGAACATAGAAAATATCTGGACATCAGTATGCCTGGAGGCATAAATATGGCTTCAATTCTCAAGATGTCAAGGCAGGGAGAGAGCTGAGTACTTATGAATTCCAAGCCCTCCCTCTATCCTATTTTATGTGTAATAAAATAAGGCCCAGAGAAGTCAAGTGGGTATCCCGGAGGGAAAAGACCTAGTCAATCTAAGTAGGAAAAGAACTGTAGTGATGTCAACCTAAGCAGGAAAAGAGCTGTATTGAAACTCACTTGAGGCAGCTGTAAGGTTACTAAAAGATCTGTGAGCAAGGAGCGTCACAGGTGAAAGGCACATAGGGTTTCCAGCCAAAGACGTCTCCACCCTTTACCCCTCAGAACTCCCGCTGTTCCCATGCTGATGGAATGTTCTGGTAAAAGATAACCTGGGGAAAAGCAAGGAAAGAGATGCAAATGGGAACACAGGGAAGCAAGGGTGAGTGAGAACTCTGTGGCCAGAGAGTTCACCGCTGGACTGGCTTCATCAAAGAGGTGTTATCATCAGCATTCACGCTGGTCCAGGCTAATTATAGTCATGTGGGCATCACCCCATCTAGTTTGAACCCAGGTCCTGGGGCTCGGCTTACTAGGACATGGCTTCTGCCGCATCACAACTAGAGCCACCATAACCCCATGAGAGGAAGGTCACAGAAATACTCAGAGTAGACCTGCACAAAGATTTGCCTTAATGCCCCTCCGAGGTGGGAAGTTATTTCTGGAGAGAGGGCAAGAAGCTGTGTCTTACTCCTCTAAGTAAGCCCCTCAGTAAGGCTTAATATAGAGCCTTGTTCACAGTGAACTCTTAAACCAACCCCCCCAACACATCTTATCACTAATTCATTCAGCCTTGACTATGCTTCCTCGGCATGACTAACAAACCTGAAGCAGTGTCTTTCAGCAGTAAACCTTACTACACTTCCTGCCACCATGGAGCTGGGGAAATTCCCTGCAGCCCCATTCCAGCGGGAAGAGCCACTTCACTTCCAGGCCCCTTTCTTTGTCCTTTGTCTCTTTACCCACCAATCAGCTAGGCATTTTCAATACGCTCCAAACTCCATTGCTTTCCCTTTTGAGAAGGAAAGCATAGCTAAATTCATCTGGACCTCAGATAGGGTCTGCCTTTTCTAAGATGAAAAAGCCAATTATTTAAAGAAGTGAAACAAAAAATCCAAGCAGAAAGTAAGTGAGGATGTGAAGAGCATATCCACGGTTGCACAGCAATAGACCAACTTAACAGAGACTCCACCTGTCCCTTCTGCGTATCAAGGAGAAAGTACTCCAGTTTATACATTTTCTGGATGGACACAGAAGAGTAAGAAGAGTTTATTAGAAAGACACTTGAGCGGAGAAGGGAGTCAAGGCAGGCTGGGAAGAGGGAGTAGCAGGTGCTTGTGGGTGTTCAAGGAGGGCTCTGTTTGCATAGTCCAGCACAGCCTCCTGATACACTTTGCCTGGATCACATCTTTCAAAGGACTTCTCAGAATGATGGTATCTGAACCAGGTGGTCAAAGAGAGACGGTTGGGTCACAGAGGGTCCTGAATCCTTCCCTCATTGCACTTATGAGGAACCAGGAACAAAAGAGCACCTTTGCTGAACTTGGCCCAAAGAAACAAGCCCGGCCTAGGTCCGCTTACTTTCCATTGGGCACCAGAGGCAGGAAGAGCAGAAAAGAGAAAAACATAGGCTCTTGCCCTTACAGTGGAGAAGCCCTGTCCCCTGGTCCAAGATTATCCAATGTTTGTCTTGGCTTCTAACCAATCGGATATTTCCTCTTACCTTGCTGAGTGTGGTTGCCCGGAAGTAGGTGGGTAAAAGCCTGGCAGGAGCAGTTGGCTGACAGCCCACCTACCCCACCTTTGATATTCAATGTGAACATTTGTCTACATAGAAATAAAAAAGCAAAATAGTAGAAATAATAGCTAATATTTACTGAAGCAAGAGTAAGGCATGCATTGAAAAGTATCTAGCATGTAATACCTACTTCACATACATTTTAGTAATCATCAAACCCCATGAGGTCTGCACTATTAATATCATCTCGTTTATGGATGAGGAAATTGACACATAGGGAGCGTCTGTAATCTGCAATGCAGAGAAATACAGGACGTTCTGGAGAACCAAGGTGGGGAAGGAGGAAGCTCATATGACCTGATTTGACAGGAACAAAGAAATATAATAAAAACAAGGATCTCAGAGTCATCTTTGACTCTTCTTTTTCTCATTTTCCATTTTCAATTTATGAAAAAATCCTTTCAGTTCTCCTTTCAACATATTTCTACATTCTGACCACTGTTTACTACATTCACTGATATTGCTCTGGTTCAAGTTACCATCCCCTCTCTCCAGATCTGCAGTAGCCTCCTAATTGGTCTCTCTGCTTCCACTCTCACTCCTCTTTAAACTCTGTGAAAATCTAAGGCAGTTCAGATGCTTCTTACACATCCCTCCAATGGCTTCTTATCTCACCCAGAGTAAAATCAAAGTCCTTAAAATGATCGAAAGTTTTATGCAAAATCTAACCTTCATGCTTCTTTTCTTCTCTTTTTCTTCTTTTATTGTACTTTAGGTTCTGGGATACATGTACAGATCAGGCAGGATTATCATACAGGTACATACATGGCAAGATGGTTTGCTGCCTCCATCCCCCCATCACCTATATTCGGTACTTCTCCCCATGTTATCCACCCCCCAACCTCCTCACTCTCCACTGTCCCTCCCCTAACCCACCTAACAGACCCCAGTGTGCGATGCTCTGCTCCCTGTGTCCATGTGTTCTCATTGTTCAATATCCACCCATGAGTGAAAACATGTGGTTTTTGATTTTCTGTTCTTGTGTCAGTTTGCTGAGAATGATGGTTTCCAGATTTATCCATGTCCCTACAAAGGACACAAACTTATCATTTTTTATGGCTGCATAGTATTCCATGGTATATATATACCACATTTTCCCTGTCCAGTCTATCATCGATGGACATTTGGGTTGATTCCAGTCTTTGCTATTGTTAACAGTGCCACAATGAACATACGTGTGCATGTGTCTTTATAACAGAACGATTTATAATCCTTTGGGTATATACCCAGTAATGGGATTGCTAGGTCAAATGGTATTTCTATTTCTAGATCCTTGAGGAATCACCACACTGTCTTCCACAATGGTTGAACTAATTTACACTCCTAACAGTGTAACAGTGTTCCTTTTTCTCCACATCCTCTCCAGCATCTGTTGTCTCCAGATTTTTTAATGATCGCCATTCTAACTGGTGTGAGGTGGTATCTCAATGTGGTTTTGATTTGCATTTCTCTAATAATCAGCATTTTTTCATGTGTTTGCTGGCTTCATGTATGTCTTCTTTTGAAAAGTGTCTGTTCATATCCGTTGCCCACTTTTAGATGAGGTTGTTTGTTTTTTTCTTGTAAATCTGTTTTAGTTCTTTGTAGAGTCTGAATATTAGCCCTTTTTCAGATGTGCAGATTGCAAAAATTTTTTCCCGTTCTGTTGGTTGCTGGTTCACTCTAATGATTGTTTCTTTTGCTGTACAGAAGCTCTGGAGTTTAATTAGATCCCATTTGTCTATTTGGCTTTTGTATTTTTCTGTCCTTTTCTTACTGTTCTTCGGATACACTGGCCTCCTCATTGTCCCATGAGTTGACCAGAAACACCCCTCCCTCCGAGCCCTTGCATGGCATGTTCCCCTTTCCCAGAAATGTTCCACCCACAAACATTCCTAAGCTTTGCCTCCTTCCAGTCTTTTCTAGAAAGACATCTACCAGTGAGGCTCTCTCTGGGACACTCTGTTTAAATTTCCCTGCTAATTTTTCTCCTTAGCACCAATTACAACTATTTACCATATATCATCATTTCTAAGATTTTTAAAAAATATATTCACATTTTTAAAATCAAGACTTATCGTAGAGTTGATTATGTGTCCTGATTTGTGTTCTTCTAAGGGCAGGCCTGGATCTGAAGCACTAAATACCCACCCTCATACCCCAGTCATTAACATCATCACACTTTGTGGTTATGTATTTGCTCTGGGCTGGGCAGCCAAGCAGACCAAAAGACACCATGGTGTACACAGGAGAGAGGACACAGTGGCACTGAAATCACAAGCATCAACTTCAGCTGGTGCATATTTGTTTGTTTAGCATTAAATTTCTTTCTCAGTGGCCCAAAAAAATAGTAGCACATTGTACAATCACTGATATCTTTGACTTGATGAAAGATGACAACTTTGTCACTTACTGCGTGCCTCTGCCCCTAGAAACCAGTCTTCATGGCAGCACATAGTTCTCCAGAAGGAATAAAAGAAGAACAGAGTACCCATTCTAGATATGCCTGGTACACAGTAGGACCTGAATTCATCATTGTTGAATGAATTAAGTGAGAGAATAAAGAAATACTAAATGCAAATGCAATAAAATAAACTATTATAAGGTTCTTCCCTTGAAGTTATAACCACAAGCAAGTTTAAAATCATTTTTCAGGATTGTCCAAGTGGCTTTGTGGCCAGAGCTGATCTTCTTAAAGTGATTAGTGACATTGGTCTCCACAAAAGTCCTAACACTCTTTACCCTATGTCCCCCTAAGAAGGAGTTTGGGATATAATCAAAGCCAAGGATGCCATCAGGGTACCATGCTGTGGAGTATGAGTGGATGGCAAGTTTTCTGGATCAGGAGTGAAGGAACGGCTTTTGGCGTAAGGAGCAAGAGTCAGATGAAGGCACCTGCATCTGTGTGGTATGTTCTTGCCTCAGAAAGTCTTATGTTCCTTTGAGATGCATTTTTCTTTCTTCTTCCACACTGGGCACTACTGCAGCAGGAAGAGCCAGTAGGAAAAGGAGCCCACTGACCCCTGAAAGGCCGAGCAGGAAAAAAGACTGGGATAGTAAGCAGCACCTCAGCTGGCTTCTTTGATCTTTGGTGTCTTCTGTGGTCTAAGGAAGAAATGGCCCCTTTCCTTGGGGAGCTGGGATCAGTCACATGCAAGTTATAGGTATTTTTGACCCAACTCAGCTTTCCAACACTGAGATTCCCTACAGAGATTACACACCAAAGACAAATAGTCATAAATGGTGATTTTCTTTTTTCCAGAAAATCTCCTGCAGGTACTTTGCATATGATATTTTACATAAGTTGGCAGCTGCATGGAGAGAAGACAGTATGACATTGTTTGAATATATTTTTCTCTCATTTCAAGGAAACTCTACAAACTGAATCTTTATAAAAAGGTAGTAATGTGACTGTGTGTCTAAAGAGCCCTTATCATCTAGATTTCTATATCTTCAAAATTTATTACGGTGCCCCACAAATAATTGATACTCAAAAAATTTGCAAGAGAAAGTATAGTTTCGTAATAAGTAAGCAAATACTCACTGACAAATTGCCTTGAAGTTTTTTCTCTACCACTTTAAATTGAAAAATTAAGAAGCATAACATGGTTTTGTTTAACATTGGGCAAGTCACTTTTCCTTCTAGACTTCTGTTCTCCCATCTATAAGAATGAAGCATGAGCCACAGGATCCTCAATACTCTCCTATCTCTAATGTTTAATAGATCAATGCAATTCAATTTGCCAAATTTCCAATCACTGTTTCCTCCAGTAACAAACTCAATGAGCCGAGGTCCCATCATGTACAATGCACTCAGAGCTCTCTCAGTATATATCCAAGTGTGAAAAGAAGTATTTTGGAGAAGAGAAAACTTTCCAAAAGTCCCTATTTGCCTCTGGCTAAGCATTTTTACTCCCCAGAGAAATCTCGTGTTTTTGAAATACCTAAATGAAATATTGCAGTATTCTTTAGTCTTTTAGCTTGTAGAGGCAAGAAGAATTTCCCTCCTTCTCTGAAGGCTCCAGTCTGCATCTGTTGAAATGAGTTGATAATAGACAAATTAACAGGAAAAAGGGTACATACATTTATTAATGTATACATAAACACACGATTCCTGCAAACACGAGATTGAAGGAAGAACCAGATGACTGAGGTTTTTATACTATCCTGAGACTACATAAAGAATAGGGGTTCAGGGCTTCTTGGGGGAAGTGGCATTACAGGCTATGAAAGAGTCAGGAAGGAAAGTGTTGTGAGCCGAAGCTGACTTGTTAGGAAGATACTAATAGTCTCTCAAGTAGCGGCTCTCAAAAAGAATAGATGGTACCTGGTGATAAAAGGTTTCTCTGTCAGACCTTTAAAAGCATCATACTTTCAGTCATCTTTTCCTGTGAGTTAAGTTCTTCCTGGATTGGGATAAAACAGATAGGGAGCTTCACAAAGAGCCTGTTTTCATTGCGGCTTGCATCACTGTTTGTTTCACTGAAGTAGATTTGCTCTACAGATACAAATCTCTCCCACAAAGGACAGCTTTTCAGAGGTATTTCTGTGTCTGCAGCCCCTCTGAATCCATATAGAAATATGCCAAGGAAGACTATTTGGGGGTGCCATGTTTTGGTTTCCTTCAAGCTCTTTGACCAATTATATAACCACAAACAGCTTTAAGCTCTTTGGTCTATTACCCAACCACCAACAGCTTTACGCAATGTGCTGATTGGTGGTGTCTATAAAGCAAAGCGAAAGTGGATGGACTGTCCTGCAGCAAACTCACTATTGCTTATGTCTGTCCAGGTTCCCTCTGTTCCGATTCAAAACCCCTTCTGTTTCTGGACTTCTCTTCTACAACTCCCCTGTACCCACAGCCTGCAACCACAACTCTCTGACTTGCATGGAAGACCCCTAGCCCTCTGGCCTAAACTTAATCACCCTGACCTCACTTTACTGCCTCCACATACTTAACGCTTCAGCCAAACTCCCTTTCTGAAAACAAACACAAAAAGAATGACTCGTTCTGCAGTTGATTGGATATGAGAGGTTAAGGGGGTGGGGGATTCAGAACGGACTCCTAGAGATGAAGCTAAATGAAGTATGTAATCAACATTAATGCAGCACTACTCATGGACAAGAAAGTTAAATGGAGAAAATAACACCTCACCCCCAGAAGTATGAGATAAGCTGTGATATATCATAAACTAAGTAGTTGCCTCCTGTGGAACATATTGAAATAACAATATTATCTAAAATGCATTGCATGTCAACTACATACCAGGCTCTCGGCTGTCAAATTCACACATTTTCATTGGTATATATTTATCATGTTGCACTACATGATATTTTGAAATGAGTCCACAGTGTAGAATGGCTAGATCAAGTTAATTAAGATATGCATTACCATGCAAACTTTTTTGTGATCAGAACACTTATATCTACTGTTTTAGCAATTTTCAGGAATATAATACATTGTTAGTACAGTCACCATGTTGTACAATAGGTCTCTTGAACTTATTCCTACTATCTAACTTGAATTTTGCACCCTTTATCTTAGCTGATTTGATCTCACAACCCTCTAGATGTAGACATTATGATTCCTATTTTACAAACAGACTTCTAAGGCTCAGATAAGGGCAAAGCTATACAACTTATTAAGCAAAAGATCTGGGATACAAACCTAGGTATAACTTTAATGATCTTGCTCTTTTCCCCTTATGTCATATTGCCTAAAAATAGGAATTTAAGTAGGGTCTTATGAAACAGAATAATACATATATACATATATCCAGAACGATGGTACCTACATAAGGCAGACATTCTTTAAATATAGAAACTTAAAGTACCACTGCTAGTGTCTGAAAAGTTAACAACATATTTCCCTCACTGCCATTTCTCAAGATCAGTTGTATTTCCCCCTTTTGACAGATGAATAAATCAAGAAAGGTATATCATGATTGTTGATTTGCTCTAATCAGCAGATAATTTTTGTTCATGCTTTTGTTATAACATGATAGCTATAACTTCATTAGCTTCATATGTATTTATTTGTAATGCCTTTGTCTGACAGTAATAGAAAACCCAACTTAGAATGGATCTGAGCAATAAGAAAGATATTAAATTATCTCATGGAACCAGAAGACCATAGCTTTCGTTCTGGGGCTTAACTGGGTTTGCAAAGACTGATGCTCTTTCTAATATTCCTTGTCAGCTACACTTAGGATCTTGACTCCTTTTTTTAATCCTTTTTTATCACCTTAGGGTAAATGGAGAGCTTCTATAACTCCATATTTATGTCCTTCCAATGATGTCCCTCTCAGGAAGAAAGGAAGATGTGCTAAATGCTTTCTCTCAATAGGCTCTGTCTTTTTATTTGGAAATGAAGGTTCTTGTGGGTCTTCCACATATGTCTCTTTGGGCAGAATGAGGTTGTATAGTAAACCAAACACTAGAAAAAAAATTAGATTTCCATAGAAGCTTTAGGTCAAAGAAAATCCATTTTTTAGGGGATGATGAGGGGCTTTCTTTCATTAAAAAAAGCCATGCAAATGCCTACCAATCAGGCTGAGATTAGAACTTGGGTCCCCTATGTTTCTGTCAAGAATGACTAGAGAATTAGCTCCTGCAATCTAAGCCTGATCACCAAGAACCACCAGCAAATCAACCACTCTACTTTGAGGGCTACTTTCATGATTCAGAAGGTATATTTTGATGTACATGTTTTAATGCACAAATAAGAGTGGATTGTTAGTCCCAATATGTTTTCCAAAGCCAAAACATTATCAACAGATCTCTCTTCAGATGAAGTGGAAAATAGTTATTTGGAACATGGCTCACGGCCTGAATACCATTTCACACCCAGCCTCAGTCAGGCGCAACCACAAACTACTCCATCCAAATGGATCCAACTAGGTACCAATACAAGAACAGCTGATGTGGAGTGAAGAGCCTGCGTCTGGAACCAGGATTGGATTCAATGCCAGGCTCTGGCACTTACACCCTCTGTGAACCTCAGCTGTTCTATATGGAGACAGGGAAATCTTTCAGGGCAGAGACTGTGCTTTATCACCCCTCCAGCTTCAGTTCACACCAAATGGCTAGTACACTGTTGAGACTCAATAAATACATTTATTCACTCATTCACACATTCATTCATTCATTCATCAGGGCCAAGTCTTATCTAGGTGGTGTAGATACAATAATGAATAAAACAGATATATCTCTTTTCCTCACAGCCTTAGTCGAGCTAACAGGTGATACAGATAAGAAGATAAGCAGGTACAGAAGGGCATAATAGGTGTCTTTATGGGAGGGAGAGTTGTCCTGTGGGAACACATTGGAGACAAGTTAGAAGGCCATGGGAGGCTCACTTACGAGATGATGTATAAGCTGGGCTTTGAAGTACAAGTAGAAATTATCCACATGAGGAGGGAAGAGAGAGGACAAGCACCCCAAGGAGATGAAACAAAGACCTGGAAGCAAGAGACAACTATATGTCTCTGAGGAAGTAAGAATAATTTAAATTGACTGGACTGTAAAGTACACATGAGTTTGCAGTTGGCAGTAGGGTGGGGTGGTGATTGATGTTAGCGGTAGTGAGAGTAACAAGAGATGGGGCTGAAGAAGCAGGCAAAAGTCAGATCTTAAGTCCTGAAAAAAATTTTTGTTCAATATCCCAAATAACGGAAAGGGCTTTAAACAGAAGAATAAAATGATCATATTTGCATTTTTTTACATATTGCTTTGGCTGCTGTGTAAAGAATGAATCAGAGGAGGCAAAGACTGGTAATATGGAGATGAATGAAAAGGCTATTTAGATATCCCAGGCTAGAAATGATAGGATAAAAATATACAATGAAAATAACATTACCTGACCCATCTTTGTCACAGGTCTGTTCATGTTTTCTTCCCTTTATCCATTGACTAACTCTCCCAACTGCAATTTACTAAACCAGGCACCCTGCTACAGGTATGGGTTGGTCCCCAACACAGCTATCAAGGGTTCCAGTCTAGAGGAAAAGACAGACTGGTGAGCCAACCATTACATTGCTGTGACAAATGCTGTAAGAGTAGAGTGGTAATCTGGGTGTTTTCTGTTTGTTTTTGCTTATTTACTTCACCTTTTCCCCTTTCTCCTGATAACACCAGCTCTCTTTTCTGTGGGAAATCCCACAGAATTCTACGTGGTTTGAGTACAGATAAGCAACCAAGCAAATCTGTCCCCATGACCAGAGAGATGATTTAAGTTGGGGTATATAAATCTACCAGAGACAGGCAAGGCTCCACCACCATATTTAGCAAATGTGTACTGAGAGAGAGAAGATCTGTTTACATTAGGATTTTAACTTGTAAGGACAGTAAAGACACCATTGCCAAGATCATGTTGCCTCCACACTCAAATTTCCTGCTGAAATTAAAGCTGGGGTAAACAGAGCCAAAAGGTAGAAAGAAAAAAATACACCAATGCCCCAATTATAACATTTAAACCTTTGGACTATCTCCATCATCTCTTTAACCCAGTTATATGAGCCAACATTTTAGGACTATACAAGCTTGAACTGGGTTTCTGTTACTTACATTTAGAAGAATCTGAATATAAATAGATTCCTGGAAATACAAAGGATGCAGAATATAAAGTTGCTCATAGAAAAAGAATAAGTTTCCCAGAAGAGGTGATCTTGAGCTGAATTTTAAAGCATAAGAGGATAGCATCTTCCAGGTGATAGGAGTAGAAGACAGAGGCATTCCAGGCACAAAGAATTGAATATACAAAACTTGAAGGCATAAAAGACAAAGGAGTGGACAGGGAAGCTCAAGTTTTTTAATACTGTATAACACATAAACATAAATGGATACATGTATATGTGTAGTGAGCTGTGGGAGGATGGAGAGGCTAGAGCCGTAGGAAAGAAAGATCCAAAGAGGTCTCCATTTTCTACTGCGTACACGTCTCCACAAACTCATATATAATTGGACTGGGGAGTGGATACATGCTAAGCTGTTCTCTCTTGATGAACTTTAGGATCATCTTGAATCTGTTTGCCTCTTATTTTCACATCTAAAATCTGCTTTTGTGTCTCCAAGACTTGTTCATAACAGCCCCTGGATTTTCAGTTTTTCTTATTCCTCCTATTCTCTAAAATCCTTTAAGACTCTCTATAAACACTCCTGCCTTTAGGAAGCCTTCCTTGATATTCCCAGGCAGAATTGTGCCATTCTGGGATCCCATACCCTTGGACTATGCCTCTGTTAAACACACGTTTCATTATGTTTCACAGGAAACTAATTTTTTATGTTCCCAGTATTGTGGGGTCTTTGAGAGTACGGACCTTGACTTTTTTTCTTTGAGGAGCCTAGCATAGTGTCTGGCCACTAGAATTGTCATAGAAGTGCTTTTAAAAGTGATGTAAGTGCTAACAAAAAAACTTAAATCACCTCCAAGAGTTTCAGTTTGAGCTCAATAGCAACACCAACAATGAAAATCCAAAGCCTAAGAATATCGTTTGAACTTTCTGGGTTGGGAGATAGTTACAAATCTTTAACTTCCAAAGCTTTTCATTAAAACTGGAGGAAAATGTGATACCAGTTGTGCTCACAGTATTTCAGCTTGACAGTTTCTGGGCTTAGCCGGAGTCAATGAATGAACTTAAATAATGGAGAAAACCCACCCACAAGGCCTTTTGAAGTGAAAAGAAGTGAGGGAATCTGACCGTCTTACTTCTATGCTTCTGCAACAGTTTTCAAAGGGCCAAAATACACTCATCCTGTTCCAAATTTGCAAATAATATATGTTGTTAAGGCCTCATAACGACAATCATTTGAAAAATTGGGTACTTTTTCACCTTTTATACAGATGTCTTAGTGTTAGGCAGATTCAACTTATGGGAGGTCTTTCTGCCAATATGGCTCATTCACTGACCATTCAGCAGGTGGAAAGCATGAAATAGATTCTTTGGGTGTAAAGGAGTCTAAAAATACATGTACTTAAGCCTGAAAGATTTGAAAATTTGTCCTGTGTCCTTTTTCTGCAAGATGCAAAAAATATACCTATTCAGTCAAGCGTCTTGATAATCAGCCAGCCCCTCAGGGTGGTCCAAAGGATAGATGCTGTGCTCACCAGGCCCCCCCCTTGCGGGCAACTTCCAGGGCTAAGCTAGAGAGGCCAGAGCACCAAACTTGATGAAGTGAAACACAGGACTTACAAATAAGGTCCATAAAACTTTAATACAAATATGGGTCATGCTTACGTTGCAAAGTTAAGTTTAAAGAAATGATTCAAGTGTACTTAGCATAAGAAAACATCTATACACACAAAAGCATATAGACATGTGTGCAGATGTGTGTGTGTGTGTGTGTGTGTGTGTGTGTGTGTGTGTACATAGATCTGCATATTTTGTGAGTGCAGGCTGTGGCCACTGTCACAAGAGAAAGACTCTTGGCACGTTTACTGCAGCCTAGGAGCTAGACCACAGCCTTGCTGACCCAGAAGAAAAATACTCTCAACCTACTCAAAAATGGCCAAACCTGAGTGTTAGCCTGACACTAACTAAATTAACAGGTAAATAACAATGCATTCTTCCACAGTGAACATTCCATTTTAGCAGCCAGAATCCTTATGTATCCTACCAAGACATTCTGCTTTCCTGAGCTTGAGATACAGGGAAAGCCACCATAATAATCAGAAGGTTGCTGAGTATCTCTGTTGCAAACGGCAGAATTCCTCATCCAAAAGGACTAAAGCAATTGTCTGTGTAACTGAATATTAATACTTCAAAAGAATACCTTCAGGCACAATTTGATCAGGGCAGGGCCCAGTTACTTTCTCTCTGTTGCTCAGCTCTTCCTCCCTCCCTGTTTGCTCCTTCCTCAGATAAGATCTCTTCTTGGGACACAAAAAAGGATGCAGCAGATTCAGATGTTGCATCCTCTCAAATCAAACACTGTGGATAAACAGTGAGCTCCTTTTCCAGAAGTCTATCCCAAGTTGTTTTGCCTATGTAACATGTGCCCATCCTTGAGCCAGGCAAAGTAATCAGAGAAAGATGATACCCAGCTGTGCCTGGTCCCAAGTGGTGGAAAATTAAGTCCCACCAAAACCAGTGGAATAGGAATACATTAATATAGCACAGATATACCTCACAGATATTACATGCTTGTTTCCAGACCACCACAATAAAGCAAGCCATATAAGTCCTTTGGTTTCCCAGTGCATAGAAAAGATATATTTATACTATACTTGTAGTCTATTAAGTCTACAACAACATTATGTCTAAGAAAAACAATGTGCATACCTTAATTTAAAAATACTCTATTGCTAAAAAATACTAATGGTCATCTGATCCTTCAGCACATTGTGATCTTTATGCTGGTGGAGGGTCTTGCCTTGATGTTGATGGCTGATGACTGATCAGTATGGTGGTTGCTGAATGTTAGGGTGACTGTGACAATTTCTTAAAACAATACCACTGTGAAATCTGTCTCATAGATTGACTCTTCCTTACACACACACACACACAAATTGCTGTATTATGTGATGCTGTTTGATAGCATTTTACCCACCATAAAATTTCTTTTAAAATTGGAGTCAACTCTCTAAATCCTGTTTTACTAATTAAGTTTATAAGCCTTCGTTTGTAATTTTTTATAATATTTGTAATATTTTTATAACATTTGTAATTCTTTGTTGTCATTTCAACCATGTTCACAGTGTCTTCCCCAGAAGTCGATTCCATCTCAAGAAACAACTTTGTTAATCTCCTAAGAACATCTCCTTATTTGTTAAAGTTATCTCATGAGATTTCAACAGTTCAGTCACATCTTCTAGCTCCACGTCTAATTCCAGTTCTCTTGCTATTTCCACCAAATCTGCAGTTACTTCCTACAATGAAGTCTTGAATCTCTCATCATCCATGAGTATTGGAATCAACTTCTTCCAAACTCATGTTAATGTTGATATTTTGATCTCTTCCCGTAAATCATAAATGTTCTTAGTAGCTAGAATGGTGAATCCTTTTCAGAATGTTTTCAACTTATTTTGCTTAGTTGCCTTAGAGGAGTCACTATCTACAGCAGCCATAATAGTCTTACAAAATGTATTTATTAAACAATAAGACTTGAGAGTCAAAATTACTCTTTGATCATGGGCTGCAGAATAGAATAGCAGGCATGAAGACAACATGAATCTCCTTGTACATTTCCACCAGAGTTTTGGGGTGATCAGGTACATTGCTAATGAGCATTAATATTTTTTAAAGGGTATTTTTTTTCTATTGGTAAAACTATAGGTGTTTATAATGAGCTTAAAATATTCAGTAAACCATGCCATAAACAAGTATACTATCATCCAGGCTCTGTTATTACATTTACAGAGCACAGGCAGAGTAGGTTTAGCATAATTCTTAAGGGCTCTGGGATTTTCAGAATGGAAATTAGCATTGGTTTCAATTTAATACCACCAGCTGCATGCCTGAGAAGAGAGTCAGCCTATCCTTTGAAGCTTTGAAGACAGACATTGACTTTTCCTCTCTAGCTATAAAATCCTGAATGGCATTGTCTTCCCATAGAAGTCTGTTTCATCTGCTCTGAAAATATGTTGTCTAGTGACCACCTTCATCAGTGATCTTAGCTAGATCCTCTGGATAGCCTGCTACAGCTTTTACAGTATAACTTGCTGCTTCAGCTTACACTTTCGTTATGGAGATGGATTTTTTTCCTTAAACCTCATGAGCAAAATTCTGCTAGCTTCCAAAATTTTTTCTGCAGCTTCCACACCTCTTCTGGCCTTCATAGAATTGTAGAGAGTTAAAACTTTGCTCTGCTTTAGGCTTTGGCTTAAGACAGTGTTTTGGCTGTTTTGATCTCCTTTCCAGACCATTCTAACTTTCTTCATATCAGAAATAAGGTTGTTTCACTTTTTATCATTCATGTGTTCGTTGGAATGGCACTTTTTATTTCATCCAAGAACTTTTCCTTTGTATTCACAACTTGGCTGTTTGGTGAAAGAGTTCTAGCTTTCAATCTATCTCAGCTTTATATGTTCCTTCTTTGCTAAGCTTATTCATTTCTAGCTGTGATTTAAAACAGGAGATGTGTGACTCTTCCCTTCACTTGAACACTTACAAGAGACTGTAGGGTTATTAATTAGCCGAATTTCAATACTGCTGTGTCTCAGGGAATAGGGAGGTCTAAGGAGAGGGAGAGAGATGGAAGAAGGATTGGTTGGTGGAGAGGTAACAACACACAAGACATTTATTAAGTTCCTCATCCTATATGGTCATAGTTTGTGGTACACAAAACCAATTACAATGGTAACATCAAAGATCATTGATTGCAGATCACCATAACACACATAATAACAATAGAAAAGTTTGAAATATTGTGAGATTGACTAAACTGGGACACAGAGACAAAGTGAGCACATGCCATTGGAAAAATGGTGCCGATAGACTTGTTCAACTCAGGGTTGCCAGAATATCTGTGAAGTGCAATGCAGCAAAGCACAATTAAACAGGCATGCCTTTATTTTGATAAGGCATTTAGGAGACCAAAGGTGCATAAACCACCCTGCAAAAGCCTAAAAGCATAGATGGTCACTAAATGGTCTTTGCAGAAGAATAGTTAGGTACTCACAGAGCTTGTTCTGCAGAGTGAGATAGTGTGTCAGGATGGGGCTGATTTTTCAATGGCTCTAACAAAGAATCTGAGCTCTACACCGGTGGGCCTCTTTGTCCACCTTTTCTCCATGCAACACTTCCTGATATTGCTTAATAATTGTCATTGTTAAGACAGAGTTGCTTAATACTTCTTAGGTATGTGTTCAGTCAATATCAGCTCGAAGGGGTGCCGAGTCATAAGTCTGAACAGAGGGGTACACATCTAGGCCTAGTCTGGTGACAGGCTTTTCCATGTAAGGCAAATGCTTAGTTCTTTCACCTCACTGGCTGATTCATCCCCACAAGTAACTGCTAGAAGACACAAATAATAAATCAGTTTTCCCAAAGGAGGAAACTGAAGTCCAGATATGAGAAGCATCAGATCTAACACTTGAACTCTTTATTGCTGATTCGACTGAGTGATCTTTTCATACTCTTCACTCAGGAGCCCTTGCCCATGACATCTTTCTCTGCCTAGTTCTTCCTCAGTTAAAACCACTAATTATCTTAACCTTTCCTTCCTCACAGAGCATCAGTGAGGATTCCACCTGCCATCAGGACAGACATCTCTAGGTGAAGGTCCTAATAATTAGCTGTGCGACCACCTGAAGACGTATTAAAGCACATGGAAATCAACACCAGCACTCGCCTACTTGCCTGTGTTTCCTCGGGGCTTCCCAGTGCTACCACTGGCCATGGTGATTAATGAGTTAATAACAAAGATGAAAGCTTTTGGGTGCTTGAGCAGAGGGTAGCTGTCCACCAAAATGGATTGGCCTGGTCTACCAGGCATGTCCCTGAAGGGAGAGCTGCTTTATGTTCCTCCAGGGACCTTGTTTAACACCAATCACCTTGTCATAAGGATATATTAAGGGGAAAGCAATTCTGGCCGCCTGCTCAGAAACACTGACCCCTCCAGCTGCTTGATGATTCTGAATTTGCAGAGCTGGTCCTGCCTCAATGGAAGCCGCGCAGAAGGGGAGCTGAAGGTTTGGCTTCTCAGCCTGCTCTAGGGTTAATTTAATATGTGACCTTGGAGAAGTCACTTCTCTCTGAGCCTCAGTTTCCTCCCTGAGAAGAATATAGGACTAGGTGATCCCCAAGACTCTTTAAGAGAATCTATAACCCTATTATTTAAGTTAGTAAGTAAACCGTCAGTAACAGCAACTCATCACCCCCTCTCGGAGTATTTGCTGTAAATTGGAGTCAAAGCCTTTCAGTCCAGGCTGGGTTTCCCAGTTTGACACAACAGAAGAGTCACCTGAATTCAGTGTTAAACTCTCAGTCTCCAGTGCCGCTCCATACAGAAAGGATCACAATCTCCTCAGAAAGACTCTAAAATCTGTGTTTTTAACAAACATCTCTGGTGAATCTCTCCTGAGATAGACTCAGTGGTATGTGTATGGCAGCTACAGGTCCCCAACTAAAGGATCTCAAGCTTGGCTACACATAGGCATCATCTGGGAGAGTTTAAGCCCTTGCCACCCTGGTACCATCTCCAGAAATTCAGACTTAATTGGGCTGCGGTGCAGCCTGGGCTTTCAGGGTTTTAAAGACTCCTGGGGTGATTCTAACATGCAGTCAGAACTGAGAATCTCTGCCTTAAACCCAAACTGTGTGTGATTCCTACATTTTCAACATTCTTCCTCCACCACCACTGAGGTAAGTGGAAGTCCAACAGAGCTCAGATGTTCCTGTAAGGACAACACTGTCATCCAGCACCTGGTAGAGACTGAGATGAAAGGACAGATTCTTTTTTTTCATGCACCAGATAGCAGCAAGGGATGGACGTCTTCTCATGCAAACGGGTGCATCCGTTGCTCCCTCGATGTTACTGGGAAAGTGGGACTCACACTATGCCTATTCACATCACAAGTGTTCAATGAACACTACTTCTTTCGAGGATCAAGAGAGTTTTTAGGAGACCAAAGGAATCTTCTCACAGTCTCACGTCATGTGGCAAATAATTGCCATTGGACATAGTTATCATCTGCATTCAATTTTTTAAAAAGCAGAAATGGTGGTAACTTTAGCTATCATTTTCTGATCTCCAACCATATCTTCTGCATGGGATAGACCCAACAATCACTAGCACTCACCTTCATCCCATGTGCAGAAAGGAGTTGTCTCCCTGCACGCTGCTTCAGAGGCTAGGAAACTCAAGTTCAGAGACTTGAAGGTCATGCTGCTCGCATAAAACAGAGGTCCAAGCCCTCATCTGTCACACTGCAGGCCAGCCCAGCCCCCACACCACACCACCCTCCAATTTATTTGGTAGATTGTTTTATTTCTGAGTAATAAAGTCTCTCCCTATGCCCACCATCTAATTCCATATAATTTACATGAAAACCCCGTCACCAAACTATTCTCTCTGTGGGAGACGTCAGCTTCTGTCAGCCTTTTGAAATGTCTAGAGCAAAAGCTGGAAACCTGTCTTGTAGCATTTAAGCCATCAGCATATGTCTATTAAGGGAGAAGCATCCATTTTGAGAGTGATTTGACATTTTAAAAATGTCTATTTGTTACCAACAATATCCTTTCAAACGTTTCAAAATCCCCTAAAACCAACAAAATCAGCTAGCGTGCAGGTGAGCCTATCTTCCCTGTCACTGTCTGAGCAGTGATATTTCAGCACTGAAAGGAGATGTGTGTGTGCATATGTGTGTATATGTATGTGTGTGTGCATGTATGTATGTGTATATGTGTAAGTATATTTGGAGGGCAGATGGCTGTGTGTGTATCTGTATGTGTGTGTGCAGGCATGCGCTCGTGTGCAGGCATGCGCTCGTGTGCAGACAAGGCAGAGGACTCTAACAATGAAGCAGATGTAGGACAGAGACTAGAAGAACCTGAGTCCACTCACTTGTTTCATCAAGCAAAATGAAAGAAAAGTGCCTAGATCTGAAACCATCACCAGCCTTTAAATCTCTGCTCTCCTTCAGTAACTTATCAACCAGCCTGGGACTCAGACTCCTCATCTGTAAAAGGACAACATAATTATTTATGGAATTGATTTTCCCCTTGATCACTTACAACTCTCAGCAGGTCATTTAATTTCTCTGTGCCTCAGTTTCCTCATAGGATTATTAGGATGAATAAATGAGCTAATAAATGTAAAACAAAATATATGGAATATAATAAGCTTTGTTGTTATTGTCATTCCTAACTCAAAAAAGATTATTGGTTTGTTTCACTTCACTATCTTAGGGAACAGATTAATGACATATTTCCTTTCATTGTCAAATTAGAAAACCACCCCCATGTTATAGATCAACAGAATATCTAGTCTTCCTTCTGGGGTTTCCCTCTTTCCAAAATTTTCATGACCTCCCAAACATTGTTGATAGACTCTATTAATCCACTTTGGTTTCAGGATTTTCTTTCTCTAGGTATTCATTGCTCCTGAGTTTCTTTTACAAAAAGTACCACAGTTTTTTCTAAGCTTGGACACAGTCTTCTTCCTTAACATCTCCCCCCAAAATCTCAGTGTTGCTTGGGGTCCCTGCATGAGGAATAGGAAAGAATGAAGCAAAGGGTGGCTCACATCACTTCTGAGGTTGTTCATGGGCCTCACAAACTGATAACCCATCTTGGATTTCCATTTTGCAGCTGGAAGGCTTCCTGGTAGAGGAGGAATCTAACCCTCACAAATAAAAAAATCCCTGGCAATTTCCCCCTCTGGAGACCTGATGGCCATTTCCTGGTACCCAGAAAGAAGAAGGTTTCTTCCACAGTCTCTGATGATATCCAGCATAGGCTGGCTTATTTTCTGACCCTGAAAGAGAGAAAGCAGGGACATCTATTCTTCAGCAAATACTCTGGTCTTCCTTCCACCCACAGGGCAGTCTGATCACCAGAAACAGACAGGGCAATGGTTGTCTTGCCACTTGTTTAGCAAAGTCTGAGTTGATCAGTATTAAATAGCACTTCCTGAACATATTAAGAGTATAGCATAAATTCACGTTTAGAAGGAATAGTTCTTCCAGGACTAGTTTAGAGAGAGATATACTCAACTTACATTAAAAAGCCAAATTTTCAGTTTGGCAGAATAGGCGATGTCTATTTTACTGATATGTAATTCAAGCAATTCAGGAATACTTTTCCAAAAGATAATTAACATTCCTCAGCTGCAGGAAGCAATCATAGTCAGCAACCCTAAAATGTCCATATTCTAGTGAAAAGAAAAAAGCAAAAATCCTCTTTTTTGAACCCCCCATCCAGGGTAGCCACTGTCTTTGTAGGGCAGCCCCTGAATGTGTATACAAGTAGATGGGTCTGATTTTCCATTCTCTAATAGTCTAACTTCTGCAGGCAGGACTCGCCCTGCTGGACACAAAACATTTAGCAAATTAGGACTCAGGGAGGCCCCCAGAGGATGACATAGACTCCTTTGCAATAGAGGTAGATAGATCCTACAGCAATCATTCAAAAAATTTAAGAAATATCAATGTGTTTGTGAACTAAGCTGGGGCATCAAGCTAGGTTCCAAGCTGATGTGGCACCAGATGTATCAGGAGCATGAGGGTAGTCGCCTACCTCATACATTGTTGTTTCTGTTAAATAAAAGAACAAATGTGAAGTATCAGCATAAATATTCATTCTCTCCCTATTACCTTCCTTATTTCTGCAATGCTCAGGACTGCACCTTATTATACATCAGAAAGCCTCAGGCACTTTTTGTGCAGTAAATAATACAAATATAAAGCTGGAGTCTGTTGAGGAGGTGGATGACACCCTTCTGTTACCCCAGTGTCAAAGAAGGTCTGAGATTAAGGAGACCTCAGAGATCATGTCACACAATTGTCCTTCTCTACAGGCAGGGAAACAGATGTCTGGAGTGGTTAAAGAGACTGCCCATAGCCAAAACAAGTGGCCTCTTTCATAGATGGGCTATTAATCTTCAACATCACATGACCTCTTCTCACTCTTCATATACCTAACACGCACAGCCTTCAGCTTCTATGCCTTGCACCAGCACAGAGTACTGGCACTTAGTTTTCCACGTGTTGGTATGTGCCTATTCAAATACATTAAATTGCCATCTTCACTGAGTTATTCTCAGGAAATATTACACGGGCCAGCCAATGAGTAGAGAGAGAGTTCTTATAAGAACTAAGGTGGGGTAGAAGATACACATTATAATGTATCAAAGTCATGACACTGGCATTTCATCTTTTACAATAAAAATGCTGTTTATATAAACTACAATGTATGTATGTATGAAAAAGGGAAAAATAGATAAAATATCTCACATTTCTATAGTCAAGGAGATACAGCTGTACCTCAACTTACAATGAGGTTACATCCCAATAATCCCATCACAAATAGAAAATATCATAAGGTGAAAATGCATTTAATACACCTCACCTACAGAACATCACAGCTTAGCCTGGCCTACCTTAAACATGCTCAGAACACTTACACTAGTCATCAGCTGGGCAAATTCACCTAAACCAAAGCCTATTTTATAATAAAGTGTTGATATCTCATGTAACTTACTGAATACTATACTGAACATGACAAAGAGAATGCCTCTATGGGTACTTGAAGGGCTATTTCTACTGAATGCATAATGCTCATGCACCATCATGAAGTCAACAAAATTGTAAGTCAAACCACTGCAAGTCAGGGACAAACGAATACCAACTTCAGATCATTCCAAATGTCTTTTTTCGACCCCTTCACACAGAGCACTCCAAGTGGTTAGAGAAAATTGCCTCACCATGAGTATTGGTACTATTACGATTTAGTGATCATTGGGCTCAAATAAGTTTAGTCCATATTTTGCATCCCCAAAGAGAGCAACACAAAGCACTAGCACTATCAGGTTACTACGGCTGTTTCTGGTGAAGACTCTCTTCCTGGCTTGTAGATGGTCATCTTCTCACTGTATCCTCATATGACCTCTTCCTTGCACATGCAAAAAATACTGCACATGCAAAAAAAAACAAAGAGAGAGACAGAGAGAGCAAGTTCTCTGATGTCACTTTTTATAAGGGCACTAATCTCATCATGGGAGCCCTATCCTCACGACCTCATCTAAACCTAATTATCTCTTGAAGGTGATTAAGACCCCTAATCAGTTGATTTTAAGTTAATCAACAGACAGATTATCCTTGGTGGGACTGAAGGAATTGGCTATAAAACTTTAAAACAGGGCTTAAAGAGTTCAGAAACAACCACTTGTTCCCAAGAAACTTCAGGTCTGCCCATAGGGTTATGTATAATCATCTTCCCTTTGACTTCCCCTCTGCCTGTCCTACGAACTTCAGACTTGTAGCCAGCCCCAAAATTGCCAGGCCAATTCCTTCGAAGACTGGTCTACCCCTCTTATACAGAAAAACAACAGAAAGGTCAGTTGCAAGGAAGAGAGGTTAATTGGAGTTGCTGGGCTGAATATGAATAAGAAAGAAAGGAGTTAAAGGGCAAGAGACATGTTACAGTGTTCGTCCAGAGACAACACGTACTATGGACTGATCCAGAGTGGGGTGGTGGGAAAGGCAGTTGCTGCTTCACAATGAACTTAATTCAAATAGCCTAGGGTAGACGCTATTGATATCCCCACCCAGACCACTCAAATTCTCTTGCCAGTGCTGGGTGTCCATCCTTCAGTTTCTATACGCTATGATGTTCTCTGTTTGCCACTACAACCTTCTTCAAAGAACTATCCTTAGGCTATTGTAACTATCTATAAAAAGAGGGAGAAATATATGAGAGTTTATATATCCCTGAGATGATCTGTAACTGGTTAGCTGGTGCTAGTTTATAAAAGTCCAGCTTCCTTGCCCCAAAATAAACTCCAGATATTCTTGTGGCTTAGGCTGAGACCTCATCTGAAATTTCAATCTTGCTTGCCTTCTTTCCCTTCCTTATCTTCCTACTCTCTCTCTCTCTGTCTGCCTCTCTGTCTGTCTCTCTCTCTCTCACTCTCTCTCTCTTTCTCTTTCTCTCTCTCTCTCTCCCCCACTCTCCTTTTTCTAGTTCCTTGGAGACTTTCCTTGGAAAATTCTTTGCACTCAGATCTTTGGCTTGGGGTTTGTTGCTGGGACACTCTGACCTAAGATAGATCCTCACATCCTAGGGCCCCTCTAATGTCCATCTAAACATGGTTTGTAGGTTCAGAAAATATCTGTAACAAAACTACTCATGATATTTTCAACAAAATCAGTGTTTTCCAAACTATCTTCAGAAGCAAAGCTATTTTTTTATATGAAACAAAACCTCACTCAAAACCACAGTATATAAAACAGGTACTAGTCACCCCCTGGGCTGACAGATGGCAGAACTTGCTGAAGCCCCGTCTGACTGCATTCCCTTTACCCCACAATTACCCTAAGACACCTCTTAGGTGGGAACCTATAGACTCAGCGAAATGCTATCAGCAAATAGGCATATTGGATGATTTCTATGATCCTTCAACTCAACTCTGATACTCTGTGATATAGTCCTTAAATCGATTTCTGTTGCAGATGAAAAGCAAACATAGCTCTTGATGTCCTTCCTGGTCTCAGCAGGTCTACATTGCTATCCCCACGCCCCCACCCCTGGCATCCTCAAGCCCCTGACTGTCTCCCAGACCACTGCCTTGTCATGCTCCACTATTAGCTTCAGGTGACCAAGAGAGCTGCAATCTTCTTTGCATTGCAGTTTGGGGCCTCATGCATCATAACTGCCAAACGCAACCAGAAGTCATAGCAATCAAATGGTGACTGGCATGTACAGTCTGAATTCAGAAGTCGTGAGCAATCTTCCTTGGGACAATCCTGCCTTTTTGTGAACCAGAATCCATCTCCCATTTTACTAATCAGCCCACTTTGAAAAATACATTGGAACCCTCAAAGAAAAGTAATTTAGCCCATCAGTGGATTGTCATACAGCAACAATTGGAGAGGACTATAAACAATCAGACTTTTGTCCTCAGGAATAAGGACATGATATCCCACTATTTATAAAATAATTTAACACTTGTTATCTCAGTTCTTATTTTCTGTCAGAATATTTATATCTCTGGTTCTTTCTTTCTCAACCTCAAAACCTACATGTGGCACTTGAGATAGCTCTCCAGGATGAACCAGGGAGAATGTGACCCAAAAAAGATTTCACGGAGAACATTTCAGCAATGGGTTGCTCTGGCTAAGAGTTATTTTATTACTTCAAAAGCCAGGAATATTGAAACACCCTTCCTATTCCATCAGTTCAGAGAAGGGGAATGGTGTGGCTTTAAGACAGAAAGCTGCAGAAAACCTTGCACAAAAGTGAGTGAGCACCACCTCTCCAGCATTTGTGTACATCAGCGGTTTCTCAAATAGAAACAGAAATAGAACCATTGAAATACGGCAGACGCAGACACAAAAACTTCTATCACTGCCAAGTCAGAAGAATTTTAAGTTCTTGGGGCTTCAGCCCAGTTATAAGGAAGCTCATGTTTGCTAG
The DNA here is from genome assembly GCA_004027715.1 of Plecturocebus donacophilus. Taxonomy (NCBI): domain Eukaryota; kingdom Metazoa; phylum Chordata; class Mammalia; order Primates; family Pitheciidae; genus Plecturocebus; species Plecturocebus donacophilus. Next base: position 26,059 of record PVKP010006539.1, read on the forward strand.
ACGGATGAGAGCACCTCCAGATGAGGGCCAGGAGGGATCACGGAAAAACCAAGAGAAGAGGGTTCTAGCCTTACAAAGCTAGGATCTGCCAGGACCAGCGACCCCCTCTGAAGACTTCCTTAGCACTCTAGTAAAGAATGATTATTCTTTAATGCCTGCATGGCACCTAGAAGAAGCTGTGATCTAAGAAAGAGGCTTCAGGGATCTGACAAACCTAGGCTTGTCCCGTTGCCTGTTATGTATGGCCTCGGGGAAGTTACGTACCATTTCTAGCATTCACTTCTGGAAATGAAAAGAGTTTTCAATTCACACAGTGGTTGTAAGAATAAAACATTGTATATAATTTTCCTGACATAATTCTCTCCCATAAAACAGGTGGTTAAAAGTGTCAGTTTCTGTATTCATTGGCTTGGCCTACTGTAACAAAATACCATAGGCTGGCTGGCTTCAACAGTAGGCTGTTATTGCTCACAGTTATGGATGCTGAGAAGTCCAAGGTCAAGGTTGATTCCTGATAAAAGCCCAACAAGGTTCCTGTTGATTCTCTTCCTGATGAAAGCCCTCTTGCCAAATTGCAGATGACTGCCTTCTTGCTCAGTCATCAAATGGTGGAGAAAGAGAGAGAGAGTAAGCTTTCTACCTCTTCTTATATAATTATTAATCCCATCATGAAGGCCCAACCCTCATGCCTTCATCTAACTCTAATTACCTCCCAAAGATCCCATCTCCAAAAACCATCACACTGAAGGTTAGATATTTAACATATGAACTTGGGAAAGGCCTGCAATTCAGTCCATAGTAGTCCCTTTCTTCTCTCTCCTTGCATATAATGCAATTTATAAATTTATATAAATTTATAAATTGCATAAGGTGATAAATTTGCATATGCACTTTTAAAAATTACTTATTATCCAAAATGCTTATCTTTCACAAGTAGCTGTTAAATTTTCGGGGTTTAGTAGTCATGTCTACATAAATCTCTATATTTATCACCTGCATATGTATGTATATAAATGTATATATATATGATCTTTCACATGATAATCTGCATGGGGTCTATTTTCTACCTTTAGATGGCACATGACACATATTCTAATTATATAACGATTATTTAAATTATTTAACAAATTATACAATATGAACATATTATACAACAATCAAATAATTGCTCAAATTACATTTTGACTTAATGGAACACCAATTTCATTCATTTAGGGAGATCTCTGGGTTGATAAAGTGTTTTGGATGGCTGAGTCTGTACACTTGCATTTTCATGCCCAGATCTGCAACTAACAGCCTAGAAGATTTCAGACAAGTTAATTAAAAAGTCAGAGCTTCAGTTTGCCACTGCGAAATAAACATTTAACTAACTAATGTTTCCTTTCCTTTCCAGCTCATTTCCAAAAACAGTGGCACAGTCACCAAGTGTAAAGGGTGTTCTGGAGGGGATGAAGATGTGGCCTGGTGCAGTAACGGAAGGATTCATGTTGGAGACAAGTATTCAGACATTACTACTGTTCCAGCCTGACGGGTACTGACCTCCGAAAATTTAACAGCTACTTGTGAAAGTCAAGCATTTTTGACAATAAGTAATTTTTTAAAGTGCATATGCAAATTTATCACCTACAGGGATATACTCAAGTGTACTGAAAAAGAAAGATCAGCAGTTATTAAGGTAAACTTATTTTGGCATGGTGTAATGAATAAATGCTAACAAAACTCTTCACTCTACTCTCTGACGCATCACCACGACTTTTCTATGCTTACTCCCAGTTCTGAGTGGCATGGCCATGTCACCATTCCCAGACCAGAGTCGTGGATAGCAGCTCTCCACATGACAGCCTCCTTCCTGGGCTGTGCCTGCACCACCATGGCTCTTTTCTCTGGACAACTGGACCCATACCCCCTACATTTAATTTTGCGTATAAATAGTACCAAATTCTGCTGCCCATGACACTTTCCAAAAATACACAAAACCAGCCTGACACAATGGTTCATCCCAGCCATTGGGAGGCCAAGGTGAGAGGATCACTTGAGGCCAGGAGTTCAAGACCAGCCAGGGCAACACAGAGAGACTGACTGTGCAAAAAAAAAAATTAAATAACTTGGCATGGTGGTGCATGCCTATAGTCCCAGCTACTCTGGAGGCCAAGGCAGGAGGATCCTTTGAGTCCAGGAGTTTGAGGCTGCAGTGAGCTAGGATTATGTCACTGCACTTTACCCTGTGTCAAAAAGCTAGACTCTGTCTCAAAAAACAATAACAACAACAAAACAAAACAACAAAAACAAAAAAAAAACCTTTGATACCTTTGAGGGTTCACCATTGCCTACTGAATACAAAATAAATTCTACTTGCTTTTTATGGTCCTCCTTCTAATTCCTGAGCAGCAGTTTGTACCAGTTACTACACCAATTAGAGAATAAAGGGTCAGTGGAGTCTGGTTTCTGCTCCAGTGAAGCAAAAATTATGTATAAGGATATGAAGAAGTAAACAAGTCAACAGAGATTATTAATATCGTGCTGTAAGTGGTGCAGCAAAAGAAATGCCTTGTGGAAGAAAGTGCTATGGAAGGCAGAGGGACAGAATGATCCACCCTGACAGTATCACTGGGGAGACAGTCAGCAAAGCCACCTTCAGCTGGCCTTGAGGATGAGTCCCAATAACTCATGGCTGGATTCTGAGCCAGCATCCTGCCTTTGGGCTTCTGTTCATATTGTTTCCTCTGCCTGGAATCCATCCCCTCCCCTCCTTCCAGACTTGGCCTTCCCAACACAGGCAAACAACATCCTTCTTCATGAGCTTCCCCTAAGGTACCTAGTCAGAATTAAAGTTTTCCTCCTGAAGGAGAGCTCACAGCAGGCTGCTGGTGGCTCTGTTTAGCTCTCATTTGATTTTCTGTTCTGTTATAGTCCATTGTTTACATGTGAAAGTGGACTCCTGCCTTGTCCATTTCCTTAGTTTCCACAGCCCTAGGTAAGATTCATTGCATCTAGCAGCCAATCAATAAATAGCCACTGAATTAAATTATATTCACAGTCAATCCTTGCTCAAAGACAGCTGCTGACATTCCCTCTTAGACTGCATAGAGAAGACTCGAGACGTAATACATGATCTTCCTTTTGGTGCCCCATAACCTCAGGCTTTCTATTCATGCCCCTCCATACCTCCTTCAAGGGTTCCTCCATGAATCAGTCCCCAGTAATCCCAACTATTCCATACCCTTGAAATGTATCTAGATTCCAAGGTTTAGCAAAACTATCCTTCAAAAGTAAATGGGAAATAAGGACTTTTTGAGACAAACAAAAACAGAAAACTTATGGCCAGTAAAAGAAGTGTCAAAAGAAGTTATTTAGGGAGAAGAAAAAAATATGGTCCTGTGCTGTATAAAGACGTTTTTGTCAATGATGAACTTCATACATGACCCTGGTCCCTTAAGATTATAATGAAGCTGAAAAATCCCTACCATCTAGTGACTGTAGCCATCATAATGTTGTAGCATGACTTATTACTTGTGTGTCTGTGGTGATGCTGCTGTGATAAGATGCTTCTATGATATGTGTCCCCAGCCAAATCTCATCCTGAATTGCAGTTCCCATAATCCCCATGTGTTGTGAGAGGGACCAGGTGGAGGTAATTGAATCATGGAGGTAATTAAACCCTCCTGTTCTCATGAAACTGAGTAAGTTCTCACGAGATCTGATGCTTTTATAAGGGGTTTCCCTCTTTGGTGAACACTTCTCTCTCCTGCTCCTCTTTGAAAAGGTGCCTTCTGTCATGATTGTAAGTTTCCTGAGGCCTCCCCAGCCATGCAGAATTGTGAGTCAATTAAACTTCTTTCCTTTATAAATTACCTAGTCTTGGTTATGTCCTTATAGCAGTGTGAGAATGGACTAGTTTATGGTGTAAATAAACCTACTTCACTGCCAGCCACATAAAAGTATAGCACATACAGTTACAAATACTACATAATACTAGATAATGATAAGAAATGACTGTGTTACTGGTTATATATTTACTACACTATACTTTTTATGTGTATTTTAGAGTATACTCCTTCTGCTTATCTTTTTAAGTTAACTGTAAAACTGTCTCAGGCAGCTTCTTCAAGAGGTATTCGAGGAAAAGACCTTATTATCCTAGGAGATGACAACTCCATGTCTGATATTGTCCCTGAAGGCCTTCCAGTAGGACAAGATATAGAGGTGGAAAACAGTGATATGGATGATCCTGAGCCTGTGTAGGCCTAGGCTAGTGTATGTTTGTGTCTTAGTTTTTAACATAAAAAGTTTAAAATTTAAGAAATAAAAATAATAAAAAAAAGACTTGTAGGATGAAGACATAAAGAAATAAAATAATTTTGTACAGGTGTACAATGTGTTTGTGTTTTAAGCTAAATGTTATTATGAAAGAGTCAAAATTTAAGTTTATAAAGTAAAAATGTTATTGTTATAGTAAGCCAAGGTCAATTTATTATTGAAGAAGGAAATATGTTTTTAAAATAACTATTTTAAATATTTTAAATAAAAAATGTTTAAGAAAATATTTGATAAAATATTTAAGTCAATAAAACACTTAATAAAAATAATTTAATAAAAATAAATATTAAAAAAAATAAATATAGTGTAGCCTAAGATTACAGGTTTTTAAACTCTATTGCCATGGAAGGTCCTTCACCTTCACCTTCACTCACCATTCACTCACTGGTTCTCCCAGAGCAACTTTCACTCCTGCAAGCTCCATTTATGGTAAGTGTCCTATGCGGGTATTCTACTTTTTATCTTTTACATTGTATTTTTACTTTACCTTTTCTGTGTTTAGATACACAAGTACAAACCATTTTGTTACTATTGCCTACAGTATTCAGTATAGTGACATGCTGAACCGATCTGTAACCTAGCATCACTAGACTGTAATCTTTATCCTAGGTTGCAGTAGGCTATACCACCTAGGTGTGTGTAGGTACCTTTATGATGTTCTACATTCTACAACAAAATCACCTACAGACACATTTCTCAAACATATCTCCATCATTAAACAACACATACTGTGTATAGATCAGAAATTTGGATCTACATTTAAAAAAAGGAAGAGCGTCAGAAGAAAAAAACTGAAGGTAAAACATTTGTTACCTTTAATTGACTAAAAGTTAACTTTTTAAAGTAATAATAGAAACAATATATGGGTGAATATAGCATATAAATAAGTGTAATGAATGACAGCAATGTCATAAGGAATAGGAGGAAGTAATAAGGAATACTCTGTTATAAAGAACCTGAACTACACTTGAAGCCAGATAGTGTTATTTGAAGACAGACTTACTTAAAAATGCAAATGCTAACAGAATCACTAAAAAAATTAATGCATTATAGTAAAAGCATTTTATCTACTAAGCGAGCAGATAAAATGAAATTATATAAAAAGCACAATTAAAACCATAATTTAATTATATCAATTATCACTTTAAAAGTGATTGGCCTGGGTTGGATGCAGTGACTCGTGCCTGTAATCCCAGCACTTTGGGAGGCTGAACCGGATGGATCACTCGAGGCTAGGAGTTCAAGATCAGCCTGGCCAACATGGTAAAACCCCATCTCTACTAAAAATACAAAAATTAGCCAGGTGTGGTGGCGCATACTGTAATCCCAGCTACTTATAAGACTGAGGCCGAAGACTTGCTTGAATCCAGAAGGCAGAGGTTGCAGTGAGCCAAGATTATGCCACTACACGCGGGCCTGGGTGACAGAGCGAGCCCCTGTCTCAAAAACAAGAAAAAAAGAAGAAAAAAGTGGATGGCCTAAATATGACAATGAAAATACAGAAATTGTTGGAGTGGAATATTTATATGTATAATACATGCTATAATTTGTTTTGCCATTCTCCCATTGATGAGCATTTGGGTTGATTTCAGTTTGGAGCTATTACAGATTGAGCTGTTCTAAATATTCTCACACAAGGGTCTGTGTAGATGTGTATTCTCTTCTGTCTTCAGTAAATACCTAGTAGTATAATCTCTACATCATAGGGTAAGTGTACTGTTGACTTTAAAAGAAACTACCAGCTGTTACTCTTAGTGGTGTAAGGGAATTCCAGACGCTCAAAACTTCACCAACATTTGGCCTTGTCCGTCTTTTCATTAAAACCATTCTAGCACCTTTAAAGTGATATCTTCTGAAGTTTTCAGTTGCGTGTCCCTGGTGAGAAATGATGTGGAGCATCTTTTTTTATGTGCTTGTTAGTCATTTCTATATCATACTTAGTGTTGCATCTCTTAAAATCTTTGTACTTTTTGGTTTGATGTCTGTTACCCCTATTAGAATGCGGACTCCGTGAGGAAACTGACTTAATTTTATTCACATATTCACATCTACATTCTAGTGTTTAGAACAGAGGTCATCAAACCATGGTTCATGGACTAAATACAGTGGACTCCCTATTTCTGTCCACTTGCAAGGTAAGAATTGCTTTTAGAGATCAATAATTGTAATCAATTCAATGATAGGGAATACTAACTTTGCACCTCAATTAAGTGAAATGTTATCATCCAGTGTCTTAGTCCATTAAGGCTACTGTAAAAAATACCTTAGGCCGGGCATGGTGGCTTACACCTGTAATCCCACCACTTTGGAGGCCAAGGTGGGTGGACCACGAAGTCAGCAGATGGAGACCATCCTGGCCAATATAGTGAAACCCCATCTGTACTAAAAATACAAAAAGTAGCCGGGCATGGTGGTGGGAGCCAGTAGTCCCAGCTACTTGGGAGGCTGAGGCAGGAGAATCACTTGAACCCAGGAGGCGGAGGTTGCAGTGAGCCAAGATCACACCACTGCACTCCAGCCTGGCAACAGAGTGAAACTGGGTCTCAAAAACAAAACAAAACAATAACAACAACAAAATTACCTTAGACTGGGTAACTTATAAACAACAGTTCTGGAGGCTGGTAAGGCCAAGATCAAGTCGCCAGCAGATTCGGTGTCTGATGAGAATATTCTCTTTGCTTTAAAAATGACACGTTGCTGCATTGTCAAATAGTGGAAGGGGCCAACAAGCTCCCTCAGGCCTCTTTTGTGAGAGTACTAATCCGATTTGTGAGAGTGGAGTCTTCATGATGTAATCATCTCTCAAAACCACACTTCTTAATTCCATTGCACTGGAGATTAGGTTCCAACATATGAATATTGGAGGGTCACAAACATTCATACCATAGCACCCAGGAGATTAATTCCATTCTTTTTATTAGTAGACCTATTTTTATATGTAGTCAAATATTATTATAATTTTAATTTCATAAGTTAAAAATTTTTAGAAACTTTTATTTGTTATATAGTACCTTTATATATTTGATTCTGTGTTTCACAAAGACTAAAATGTGTAATTTCTTGCCCTTTTTATAAAATTTTTGCTGATCCATGATTCCAAATAAAGCCTGTCACATAATAATTGTTAAATAAATATTTGACAAATGAATGAATAGATGAACAAGCGGAAATCCAAGAGTGGGGTTGACAAGGATCTTATCTAACATGCCACAGGAAGTTACTACTAACTGAATCCTGGGATCCATGCCCTGGTCATGAGCTGTGAGAAAAACCTGTCTCCATCAGTTGCTGACATGTCAACCTCTCTAGTGGAATATAGTCCCCAAGGGCAGAGACAATGTCTCATCCATCTCTGAGTCTCCAGGGCCACAACAGGACTTTCACTCGGAAATAGAAACAGATCATTAAAGAGTGAATGTGTTAATTCGATAATTAGAGTTAAAGGATTGTGTTCATGGTGAGGGGCAAAATGAGCTCCCAAATTTGTTCCAATTCAAGAAATCCATGATACATCACAGAAACATAGTTCTGTATGTCTTGGCCCAGCTCTATAAGTCTTCTCATCACCTAGAATTTATAACCATTGACACTTCCTCCCATCTCATTCATTTCATATTATGTATCACTCCTCTAGGCACTGCAATGTCTTCTAAAGCTTGAGCTTTTAAGTGCGAAGGGCAAAAGTAGGAAGTTCACAAAGTAAAACAATGTAAGTGAGTAACAATTATATCAAAATATCTTATGGCACTAATTATAAAAATGTTTTTATATCACAACGTTAAAATCTTTTAGCTATCAAATTAACAAAGTTGTATTAAGTTAATGCTCACCTTATCTTAGGCTGTTTTCTGCTGCTTATACCAGAAAGCCTGAAACTGGGTAATTCATTAAAAATATTGTTTCTTATGGAGGCTAAGTACAATGCTAAGGGTGCACACTCTCCTACCTGCTGGGGGGGGACTCTCTGCAGGCGGGGACTCTCTGAGAGGTCTCAAGGTGACACAGGGCTTCGCATGGTGAGGGTGTGAGTATGTTAGCTCAGGTCTCTCTTCCTGTCCTTAAAAAGTTACCAGTCCCACTCCCATGATAACCCATTGATCCATTAACCCATTAGACAATTAATTCATGAATGTATAAATTCATTCATGAGGGCAGAGCCCTCATCAGAAAATCACCCCTTAGAAGTCCCACCTCCCTCCCTTCTAGCTTGAAAAGTAAAAAAATAAATAAAAATAAAAACTAAACTAAAAAAAAAAAAAAGTCCCACCTCTCAATACTGCCACATTGAGAATTAAGTTCCACAATGAGTTTTGGAGGGAACAAACATTCAAACCACAGCACAGCTGCTGTTATTCCATGAAAGTTTCCAATGCATTAAAACCTCAATGCTGGCAATGACCCTGTTAGATAGATGTGATTTCTATTTCATATTCAGGGAAAATGAAACTCCAAGAATATAAAACCTCTCTCTGTTTAAATCGTCTTACGCCCAAACTCATTATCTTTATCCCTTGAGACTATGTTCAGGTATTATCTGTCTCAGGAAACCTTCTGGAAACATAGAATCTTCATCTGGGCTTCGCGTGCTCCATAATCTGCAGTGCATCCCTCCATCTCTGAACGTGTACATGATTTTACATGTCTGTGTTTATGGCTCTTACTTTTCTCTCTTGTTTTGTTTTATTTTGTTTTTTGATCTGAAATAGAGTCTCACTGTGTTTCCCACTGGAGTGCAGTGAAGTGGTCACGGCTCTCTGCAGCCTCAACCTCCCTGGGCTCAGGTAATCTTCCCACTCAGCCTTCGGAGTAGCTGGGACCACAGGCACGTGACTGTTACTTTTCTAATGGACAAGCATCATGAAGTTTTGATTGATCTAATTAATTTCTGCATATGACCCCCAACATTGGCTCCCCATATATCTTTAACTAGACCAGCCTCAATAAATGTGTGTTAATTAAAGACTAAAAAATCATGAGCCATGTGCAAACCTCTGCCTTGATGACTTCAGAACTTTTTCTAATACATGATGGGGACTTGCTGAATTAATTGAAGCATAACTTCTGATGGGCTTGAAAACAAAGCCTAAAGGTCAAACAGGCCAAGATCCCTTCTCCTTTACCAGGCATGTGTGATACACCTTATTTACAAAGAGCTTGTTCTACATTTCTCCAAGCAGATGACAGCCTACCGATAAGCATTGTACTCCCAAGGGAATGGGCACCCTTCAGGAACCAACCTGGACTTTAATTGGAAGGGAACTACAGACTCTTAAGACAAACCTGTACACAACTAGCCTTTTAAACTATTCTCTCCCAGTTTCTTAATTCCCAGAGTCCAGGCTCCCATGATGAACAAACTCTAAAACGAGTGATGCCTTGCGCGTTTCCCATGTTCCAGGCAATGAGCAATTCTGCTTGCTTTATGGCATTTTCCCTCACACTAATACTGTGTAGTATTAGAGTTTAGACTCCATTTTCCAGTTGAGGAAATTGTGGTTCATAAAGGTAAGAAAATCAGCTCCAGGTCACCCAGAGAGTGGGCGTCAGAGTTGAAATTTGAGCTGGGCCTGTCTGACTCCAAAGCCAGTCTCCCAACCCCTGTGCTGCATGCTGGTTTAGCTCCCTGCTTTTCCTTCATGCTCTGTGACTGGGTTCTGCAAAGTTTTCTCTGAAGCATGGCCCACTGATGTCAGGGATCACAGTAGCAGTGTTCTGTGCACAGCACTTCCAAGGCCAGTCATTCACATGGTCATCCCGCTGATAACAGCGACCTCTGCCCCTGGAAGCTGTGTTGCCCCTCCTCCTACTACGACTTACAGCTTTTCTGGGTCTCTTTTTTTATTTTAACCAGATTCAGCAAGATCAAATTTTCCCATTATATTAGCCAGCTACAGGTCACCACTTCTCTCAAATTGAAAATTATTATAGATAGCTTTTTTTCTTCCTCTGTGTGTACATGTTTCAGAAAATGCAGATGTTTTATTTCTCCAACTTCTCATCTTCTTGGGCAGCTTTGGTGGACAAGTTGAATCTCAGCTATGACTTTCCCTGCATTTTCTTTGAGGTAGCATTTTTTCCTACAATAACTTTTAATTCAGTTGAATTTAAAACCCCAGATGAAAGTAAATACGTGTCAGGTAGAAGGCAATTAACACACACACACAAAAGGGAGCTTTTCAGGCAGATGAGACATTTACACTAAATTTGATTCAATCCAAGAAGTCTTTGTTGGGTATCTTTAGAAAGAAGAGGGAAAGAAAGACAACTTATGCTTCCTGAGCATCTACTATATGCCAGGTCAGTGCAAGGTGCTTCATAATTCTGCTGTAGGATGTTTTCCTCATTTTTAAAATGAAGAGCCTGATACCACTCCAACATGTGAGCTATAAAAAGATTTGTGAGAAATGAGGTTCATAGCAAATGATGAATACCAACTAGAGAAATCTGAAATTCCTTCAGTCATAGGGAGCCATCCAGCCACAGGCTTTAATAGGCTCCACCATCAGACTTAGGTCCCCAAAGTTCCAGGCAGTACAAGCAGCACATGAGCAGCCTCTTTGCAGCTGCAAGTGTTTGTGGGGACGGGGGAGGTGTCTGGAGACTGTGGTCCTCAGACTAGATAACTGTTTAGATCCACCCGGCCTTTTTGGCTTGGTCTCTGTGATTGGACTCCTTGGCCTCTGTTTAGAATTTGAACCCACCATGCATACACCTGCCCAGATCCCAGTTTTCTTCCCTGACCTCCTGTCCTGCTCCTGCTTCCCTGGCACCAGCCTGGGCTCTGCCAGGAATGAACAGTCTGCAGGAACACAGAACATAACAGTCATAGTTTCTACCCTGTGCCAGGGCATTTATAAGGCCCCTGGGTCTGGCAATCCTATGTTCTGAAGAAACCCGTTATGTGGGCATCTGTGTGCTTCTCAGCTTAGAAGAGAACCTTGGGCTCTGCTTTCCCATCCCATTGCCACACCAACCGTGTGTTTCTTTTCTCCAGTCTTGGTGCCCTACACCAAGTAGCTGATGTGTGAACTGTGCAATAATCTCACAGGAATAAGGCTGCAGACATTTCTTCTTAGGCTCTTGGCTCTTCTTGCAATGCTCTGAGGCTGGGACACTGAGGTCCTTAATTTCCCCGCCTCCTTTTGGGAAGTAAGACTGAGTAGAATGGCTTTCAGCCTAGGCCTGCCCCAGGGTACCTGCCAAGCAGGTTGTATTCTGTAGCTAGTAGCATTTCCTCTGCTAGTGAGAAGTCACCAATGTTGGTTGAGTACTGCTCTGAGGTTCTTTATTACCAGTGAGTATTGGTAACACTCAAAGAAGTTTGAAGTGAATGTGGATTAGCTGTTTCCCCTACTCTTATCACTAGATTATATTAAAAGCATGTCTTAAACCAAAATCTATCACAAGATGAGATATCATTAAATAACCAGTCACTGGGAAAGATGACACAAATAGCTTATACAACCAGCTCTGAAAGCTTGAGGAAAAGCCAGGCTTTTTCTACCAGGGACTACAAACATTTCTTGAAGGCTCAAAAGTGGCAAACATCAAGATTCCAAGTGCAGGGTCCTATTTATGCGCAACTTGGAATACGGCATTCACAGTGGAATGCAAGATACTTAGGGGGTTGGCCCAAGGTAACCCTAAAAGTGAAGGGCATAGGCCTCGCTGGGCTTAATAACCCCTTAATCAAAGGCAGAGTATTTCTGAGCGTCAGACACAAATTCCAAATATCTTCACTTTGATCAAAAAGAACTCTTTTTACATATTTATCAGGATAATTAACAAGTCACTGGTCTTACCAATAGGAATTCCTTGCCAACATTCAGTATGATTATTATTCACTCCTCCTTTGGGGTAGGAGAGTCAGATAACAAAGATGCTTTATCAGTTGCCTCTGGGTTTCAGCTCTTCCATGGATAGGCTTAAAACTCCTTACCCTCTGCTAAAACCCAAAAAATTCTGAAAGCTGAAAGATCTGATAACATGTTTGGAGGCAAAATATAACCCTATATGAACTTCTTGGGTAGCAAAACCTCACCTGAACCATAGTAAGGTCATTTATGGCCTTACAAACCCCATTTCAGTTGACCATTGTCATGTGTTACTGCAAAATATTAATAGGTTTTATTACTGGGTCCTACCCCAGGTCCCAGTGAGCCATACATAATATCCAGTACATGAACATCATCGCTTTTCTAAAATACAAAACTCCTCTGAATTCTTAAATATATTCCCCTCAATGGATTCAGACAAGAGATCACAGACCAGTGAAATTCAAGGTGATTACCCCTAGATCTGCTTGAGTAAGGAGCTGACAAAGAAATGTGCAGACTGTGTAGCCTCTGGCACTCAGTCCTCCATCTCTCTCTTACCTAATTCCCAGGGCTGATGGATTACAGCCTCAGAGCTCATTTCAAACTGCTTCTTCCTGGGTTTAAGTGAAACCCTGGCCTGGAAAGTGCCTGTGGGGAAAGAAAGCATGCGTAATTAAGGTAAATCCGCAGTACTTAATGCTCCTCAACTCCTCACACTAGGGATTATCCCCTCCCCTCTCCTTCAACTCCTCAAAACTGAGATAGCAAGACCAGTGTCTGTCTTCAGACCCAGCTCAAATACCTATTACCAGGTAGAGTAGCAAATATCTCCATGGGAGTATGAGCTCAAAATGGAAAGACTCCTGTAACTACCTCAAATACAAGAGTGAAACTTGGAAGGTGCACAGAAGCTGAAGGTGAAGAAGCACTGAACAAAGAATTTAAAATAAACGTACTCAATACACATAAAGAGCTAAGGAAGGATATTAACTATGTGAAACAACAACAGGACAAGATTTTTACAAATAATAGTAAAAGAGAAACAAAAGGAAAGATTAGGTATGGAATAGATAATAGTTGAAAGAAAGAAAATAGTACTGAATACATGGCTAAATAATAGAATAAAATAAGCTTCAGAATAAAATTATGAATTATAAAGCAGACTGAGAAACTTTTCCAGAAGGCATTAGAAAGGTGTCTTAGTTCATCTACTGCTATAACAGAACCTGAGACTGGAAATTTACAAATAATGGAAATGTATTTATTAGAGTTCTACAGATTTGGAAATCTAAGGTCAAGGGCCTTCATCTGGTGAGGGCCTTCTTGCTGTGTCATCCATTAGTGGAAAGCAGAAAGGAAGAGATTATACAAGTGAGGGAGGATGGGAATAAACCCATCCTTTTATCAGGAACCCATGCCCATAATAACAGCATTAATCCATTCATGAGGACAGAGCCCTCATGACTTAATCACCTCTTAAAGGATCCACCTTTCAACACTGTTGCATTGGGGATTAAGTTTCTCACACGTAAACTTTGGGGCATATAGTCAAACCATAGCATTAGGCTTTTAGAGATGGGAAACATTAAATATCAAGTATTTTCTCTTTCATTTTGTCAAATATGAATTTAATTGAAGGTTGTCCTGATATTAAACCATCCTTGCCTTATATTTTATTCATTTCTTAAAACTATGAGCTAGATTAGTAACATTTTTTAGCATACTGTTCATTAATTTGTTTAATTAAAGTTTTTAAAAATAATTGAATAAGTTTTTCCTCCTTTTCTCTGGAAGACAATGTAAATTATATTTGTCTTAAAAACTCATTTATAAAAGTGTCTTGTTCCAGTAATTAATATGCAACTATGTTGTATCTGCAGTAAATCTCTCCATGCTACCTCCTAATTCACTAATTCTCCTTTCAACTGCATACCCTAAATGAGAGGATTCCCCCTTCTTTACTTTGTTCTTCTCTTTGTCTTTCTTCTTTTGTCCCTTGCCACCATCAGACAATGTTGCAGATATTCTAGCATGCTTTTCTCACATCATATCACTGAGAATCTCAGTAGGAAACAGATGACATATTCAAAATGTTAAAAGGGTTTAATAAAGGGTCTATTTTCAGAGGTGAGGACAAGTTATGAGCTGACCACAAGAACAGTGCAGTATGCTGGGCTATTAACAGAGGGGCTATAACTTACCCATAGGCCCATCCCATAAGATAGGACTAGGGAAAGGAGTGATGATCAGAATCTGAAAGTCTTATGGAGACTACCTTGGCCTTCTGTTTGAAGGTACAGCCCAACTGAGGTGTGAACCTATAGCAAGAGCACAAATACTGTAAACACCCTGATCTAACTTTCATTCCTCCTATAGCAATCAAATTGGAGAGTAAACCAGGAAAGGTCAACAAACGTTATTCAGCACTCTGATCTTCATCCAAATCATGAAAAGTATGAATGTCCAATAACCTGGAATTTCATAACCAACTTGACATAGATGCAATGGATGATAGGAAGCATTTGACAACAATTAAGCACTTTTGTAATCATCCATTTTCTCATTTGTTTCTGTCAGTTCCCAAGGAAGCAAAACCGGTTTGCTCATCTTTCTACCACCAGCAGCCAAACCAAAACCTAGAATACAGCATGTACTCAGTAAATTGTAGATGAATGACAGTAATAACACCGTGCAACATTAAATGAGTCCCATGACTTTTTAGCCCTAGTTTTATTTATTTAATTTTTTGAGAGTAAGAATCTGGGCTGGATGATCTCTTAATTTCTTGAGAACAATGGTAGTCCTTGTGTCTATGACTCTAAGACTTTCCATTCATCCTTGTCAACGAACGTTAAAAACATCCTTTGTTATTCAGAGGCCTGGGTATTCCGGCTGACCTTCAAATACTTTAACGGAAACTGGAGTCTTTGGACAAAGTTAACAAATGAGCCCAGATTCTCCACTGTCTCAATACTCTCACAGTTGAATAGCTCATTCATGTTTTTGTTAATTCATGACTCCCTTATCCCATCTGCCCTGCTGTGGCCTCCAAGGGCAAATTTCCAGCTATTCAGAAAGCCACAGCTGCCTCCAAGAAGTCGATTACAGTGACTTCTTGAGAAGCCAAGGATATTATAAGAGAAAGACTTTTGGATTTATCTCATATCATGCTTTATTGGCACAGAAGATATTCTGTGCACACACCTAATACAGAGGAAAAAACTCACACTTGCAAGGCACCTGTTCTTTTACTTCATTGGATCCCTACAAGAGTCCTGTGTAAGAAGAAAGGATTGCCTGTTCTGTACATGAAGCTCTGAGCAGATAATTTCATTACCAACGTCACCTAAAACATGAGTGGCAGAGCAGAGTGGGAGAAAACAAAATTCAGCTTTCCTGATCCCAATCTAGCATTGTTTCTGAAAGTGTTTGCTGGATGGTTCAGGGCTTCACACCTCTGTTGGCCCACTTTGTGTTTTGAACATGCCTAACCTAGCCAAAGATGGCTCAAAACCCTCTGCTCTTCCTGCTTGGTGGCTCACAGAATCTACTCCACTGTCGACAATAGTAATATTATTTAATTTAAGTTGAATTGAGTAATAATAATAATTGCAGTTATATTTTGGCAGAGTCACTCTATGCCTTTCCCCGTACTCAAAAATGTACTGAAATCAACTCCTTTTAATCTCACAGTAACCTGCTGTAGATAGTAACATTTCAGGTCTGCCAATGAGAAAACTGAGACACAAGTCAAATCACTTGGCTAACGTCATACAGGCAATATGTGGCCAAGCCGAGCTTCAGCACAGACAGTCTGGTTTCTGAGTCCCTGTATTCTACTATTATTCTATCATCTCTCTCAACTACCTTGCAGAAAAACGGGGCAGTACTACATTAATAGCACATAATAAATAAGAAAACCAAGGTTTAGAAGGTGGAAGTGACTTCTTGATAAAAAACATACTGTCTAAGTCAATAAACAGATCTAACCTGTCTGCAGAGCCAGGATTCTTACCTAGGCCCATCATCCTGAAAATACGTCTATTTCTACTTCTTTGGGTACTTATGGGGACTAAACAAAATGATGGACATAAAATTATATTGTAAAGAAAGATAGTATCTTGGCTATCACTGGTTTCTTTGCTTTTTTTTTTTCCTCTCACTTTTAATGCATCATGACCTTTTAGTATGTGCTAGAGCCAGGACTCAAACACAGTTTTTGCAACTCAGCCCCTATGTTCTTTGTGTATATGCATAACCATTGTCAGTGCTCTGCCAACCGCTTTCAGTTGTATGTGAATGAACCTGTGAGTTTCTCTACAAGGTATAAGCTATAGAATAGGCTTCTGGAAGGAGAAATAGAGCAGCTACCCTCCAAAGGCATCCTTGATTGGAGGCCTTGTATAGTTCAAGCTAAACTGAAAGCCCAGATGGTACCCAGACATGGAATCAAGTACCAGATGAAGAGGGGAGGACCCCAAGAAAATCCCAAAGATTTCAATGTGAAAAATCCAGATGGCAGCCTTATCATTCATCATCCTTTCAACAGATGATTACAGGGCACCCATATATGCCAGCTTATATGAATCCAAGACAGCAGACTGACGACTCCTACACTCAGGGAATTTGCAGTTTAAGGGAAGATGTGGATGAGTAAGGAGGAACTTGCAATGCAAGGTGAGAAAGGGCTGCAGTGGAGCAGTGCATCCACCATTGGACACACTTGAAAATTACTTGGGCATCTTTTTAAAATTGGTGATGTCCAAGGGCTATTCTGGACCACTAGAATGGGAATCTCTGGTCTTGGAATCTAGAAATTATCATCTCTGAAGAGTTCCAGGTGAGTGTGTGGCAAGTGTTGACAAGCACTGCCAGAGCGGTAAGCACAGGATGCCATGCGGGCCCTTGGAGGAGTCCCTGGCACCACCTTAGAGAAGAGGGAAGGCTGCTGGCAGGAAGGGGTAAATGAGCTGAGACCTGAAGGATGGGAAAGCCAGTCTCAGGGGAGGTGGAAAAAAGGGAAAGGACTATTAAGGACCTTTTCAGAGAAACTTGAATTCCTGGAATAATTTCAATCCCCGTTTTAACTTGACTACTTGTTCTCGTCTCTCACACTACACTGGCCCCAGTGTCTCTGCCTAATGAGATGCAGTCTGACCCTGTTAGAATGGAAACCACTCCTCACGCAATCCGAGAATCAGGCTCTTGGCAGCTCTCCTATTCCTTTATGGAGAGTAGCTGATGAAGGCCAGAGAGAGACTTCAGATCCACTAGAACATTCTAACACTCAGTTCCTCAAATGCAACTTACCTGAGGAATGAGATGACTAAAAGAAGATTCTGAGGGAAACTTGGGTCAGTCAACTGAGACTCCCCAGCAGATCTCCATGTCAATACCACTTCCTCTGAGAAGCTGTCCCTGATCTACCAAATGGTAGATCTTCATCATTGCATCATTTCACACCTGTACTGCTCTTTGCAGCAATCATTGCATTTGCAGTTATTCGGTCAACATCTGTCTTCCTTGAAGGTCTTTGTATTAGGGTTCTCTAGAGGGACAGGACTAATAGGACATTTGTATATATATAAGAGAGTTTATTAAGGAGATTTGACTCACACAATCACAAATTAAAGTCCCACAATAGGACATCTGCAAATTGAGGAGCAAGGAAGCCAGTGGTGGATCAGTCCAAGTCCCAAAACCTCAAAAAGTAGGGAAGCTGAAAGTGCAGCTTTTGGTCTGTGGCTGAAGGCCCAAGAGTCCCTAGTAAGTAAGTCCAAGAGTCCAAAAGCTGAAGAACTTGGAGTCTGATGTTCAAGGGCAGGAAGTACCCAGCACGGAAGAAAGATGAAGGCCAGAAGACTTAGCCAGTCTAGTCCTTCCATATCCTCTTGCCTGCTTTTATCCCAGCTATGCTGGCAACTGATTAGATGGCACCCACCAAGACTGAGGGTGGGTCTGCGTCTCCCAGTCCATTCACTCAAATGTTCATCTTCTTTGGCAGCACCCTCCCAGACATACCCAGGAACAATACTTGGCATCCTTCAATCCAATCAAGTTGATAATCGGTATTAACCATCACAATCTTTAAGGCCACGAAAGCAAGACTCCATATATCTTAGTTACAGCTGTATTCCAAGAACTTAACATCGTGCCTGGCACATAGTTGGTACTCCACAAACAGGGGATGGGTAAATAAGTAGGTAGATTTATGAATAAATGGATGGGTGGATATTGGAGTGATAAAGCAGCACCATTTATAGGATTCTCTTCTCCTTGAGGTATACCTAAGATCTGGCATCAAGTCCTCCAGGAGAACAGGGTGCTATTTTCATTTCACAATACCTTTGTCTTTACCTGGGGTTAACATACCAGCTACAGACAGGTAAGGATAGCTACAGGCAGACCTGGATTTCTTTGTACCTTCAGCAAGCTGCATAAAACCACTGAGTCTCAATTTCCCGTCTTTTAAATTGAAAATAGTAACACCTGCCTTATAGGGATTTTAAGAGAAAATTTTAAAAGTGCCAGATATTCTGCTGGGCACTTGGTTGAAATGCAAGTTAGAAATGTTCCCTCCTCATCCAATTTCTCTGTTCAGTTTTTTTCACCAAAATATCTGGCTTTGAGGACATGAGCATATAGCACTCTTTTCTTCCTCTCCTGAGTTCAGAAGCTATTAAGAAATGGAAACCAGAGAAATAAAGACCAGAATAACAGCTTAATTATTGATCATCCTATATCAGAGGATGTGGCTTACATGCATGGCCTCGTGGGGCTGCTAATTAGACAGAGCCATTCGCCCACCTTTGGCATGAGCCACTGTAAGACTTCGTGTTCCAAGTCCAGCAAACTGCATGCACTGTCAAAAATGATTCTTAGCCTGAGACAGGATTATAATTTTCTACCTCTTTGACCTCAGGCTTGGCCATATAACTTCTGAGAGCAATAAAAATGCAAGCAAAAGTGATGACTAAAACTTCTGAGTAGAAGTTCTTGAAGTCAGAGGGTGCTTTGTCTTGTCTTTTAATCCCTCTGCCCGGTATCTTAGCTCAAGCCTCTGTAATAAAATGCCACAGACTGGGTGGTTGAAACAATAAAAATAGACTTTCTTGCAGTTTTGGAAGCTAAAAGTCTGAGATCACGGTGGCAGCATGGTCAGGTTCAGGTGAGGGCTCTCTTTTCTGGCTCCTTACTAATCCTGTTCTCACATGGCCAAAGAGAAAGAAAGAAAGAGAGACAGACACAGACATATCCCTGGAATCTCTTCTTACAAGGGTACTAATCCTGAGGGTCCCACCCTCATAACTGTGTCTAAACATAATTATCCCCCAAAGGCCACATCTCTAAATAGCATCACATTGTGAGTTAAAACTCACATTGTGAGTTAAAAATCACAATGTGAGTTAACATATAAATTTGGGGGCAACATAATTCATTCCATAGTATCCAGCAATGTTCCAGAAATAGACTATTATAAGCCTGGACCAGGAGTGAAGACCCCGTGGGACAAAGACAACAGCTGACCCATGAAAGACAGGTATCTCGGAACTCATAAGCCATCAAAGCATTGAGGATATTAGTATGGCAGCATGCCCTAGCTCATCCTGACTGAAATACCACCGTAGTCTCTACCATTCCAGATGAACTTGCCCCATGGGTGTTTTAGGTCACTTTTTCATTGCTGTAAAGAAACATCTGAAACTGGGTAGTTTATAGGAAAAGAGGTTTAATTGGCTCATGGTTCTGCAGGCTATGTAGGAAGCATAGCACTTGCATCTGCTTCTGGGAAGGTCTCAGGAAGCTTTTACTCAAGGCAGACGGTAAAGTGGGAACAGGCACATTACACAGCCAGAGCAGCAGCAAGAGAGAGAGACAAGTGCCACGTGCTTTTCAACGACCAGATTTCACGAGAACTCAGGATTACAAGAACAACACCAAGGGGATGGTGCAAAATTGCTCATGAGAAATTTGCCACCACGATCTAATCAACTCCCACCAGGCCCCAACCCCAACAGTGGGGATTCCAATTCAACATGAGGTTTCAGTGGGGACAAATATACCAACTATTTCAATGGGTGAATAGAAAAATCCACCCTCTCTATGGACGGACAGTTTTGAAAGAGGGGAGAGAAGAGACAGAGTTGGACATGCTCGGTGTCTTTCCCTAAATGCAGCCATTAGTTAAGTTATTCTGCTTCAGTCATGGATGGTTCATTTTATATCTTCCCCTCTTGCAGAGAGGAGTAAAAATTCCCTTCTAATTACAGAAACGTATTCAGCGGCAAAATAAAGTGAACTTATTTTCACGCAGGTATGAATAGAGCAGGATGTTGATGCCCAGCAGAGGAGTGGCATGATATCTTTAAATAGCATACAAACTATCTGTGTAATAGGAATTTTAGTATTCTAATTTGTAACCTGGAGTTTGGAGTGTTCTACAACATATCCTATCCTAAGCTTTGACTCTCCGTGCTGCCTTTTTGCTCACTCTTTGGTTATTACCATAAGATTTCTTAAAGGATGGCACCAGGTCTAATTTAGATCATATTCTTCACATAACCTCTTACCACTCCAGCCCACATGATCAGCTCTTGGCATTATTAAGTGCTCAGTAAATAATTGTTCTGTATGCTTTTCAACTTGAGATGTGGCTCCCAGTGCCTTCTCCCTTCTTTTTGTGCTTCTCTAGAACAAATTCCAAGAGCCCTGGGGCCAGGGAGAAGGCATCATCCCATCCTTTTCTACAGCATCATGCATTTCCGACAGTCCTGAATCTCTTCTCATCGTGCTCCCTCCTGGCCAGGGATCCACCAGCTCACTGTCACAGCTGCTTCTGCCAAATCCTATCCTCGGGAGTGTACTTGGCTCTTCTGCAGCGTTATCTCCAATCCCCCGCCAAGAACAGAGGAAGGTAAATGACACTGTGCCCAAATGAAATGAAGCCCAACTACAAAAATCGTGCTGTATTTTTTTTAGACCTAGATTCAATAAATAGACAAGTCAGGAAGAATCTTACATAACATTTGGCCAAACCTCCTAACTTCCCACATTGAGAAAAATAAGACTGAAAGAGTCTGTGGGATTTGGTCATGGTGCCCAGAAGGAAGAGTCATGAGTCTTTCCATGCTGCCCTGAAGAGCACTGATCGCTTATAGTGCTGCACATCTCATGAATATTCTCATACTATAAAGATGTATGTAAATATTTTAATTCACTTCCACAGTCAGCAAACAAAACATCTCTGTCAATAAATATTTTCCTTATCTCAGATCATTTAGTAGAGAAATGCTCTGCTATATTCTGCACCAATGAAGCCTAGGCCTTAAGAAGCCTTTCATGTTTCGGTTTGCTCTGTCATCTTCATGGCTAGCAGAGAACAGGCCACCAGTCTCAGATAGAAGATAAGAAACATGTGGAATGGAACTGCCCAAACCAAGCCCAGCACAGGTCAGCCAATCTCCAGCAGAGCCACAGACACACGAGAGCCCAGCCTGGCCAAGCTTGCATCAGCTGCACCCAGCCACCTTGCAGTCATATGAGCAGTAATTAATAATTGCTGTTTTAACCACTGTTTAGTGGGGTAGCTTGATACCTGTGATGATTAATTTTATGTGTCCATGTGATTAAGCCAGGAGATGCCCAGATATTTGGGCAAATATTATTTCTGGGTGTGCCTGCAAGAGTGTTTCTGGATAAGATAAACATTTGAATCAGGAGACTGAGTAAGCAGATTGCCCTTCCCAACGTGAGTGGGCCTCATCCAATCTGCAGAAGACCTAAGTAGGATAAAAAGCTGTGTAGGAAAGAATTCTCTTCTCTACCTGACTGTCTTTGAGCTGAGATATCAGTCTTCTCCTGCCTTCAAACTCTAATTCAAATTGAAACTTACACCATTGGTTCTTTGGGTTCTTAGACCTTTAAACTAGTAACTTCAATTGGAAATACACTACTGGCTCTCCCAGATCTCCAGCTTGCTGACTGAAGTTCTTGGACTTTTCATCCTCCATAATCATGTGAGCCAATTTCTTATAGTAAATCATAGGTAGATAGATAGACAGATGATAGATAGATAGATAGATAGATAGATAGATAGATAGATAGATAGATAGATACATTTCTTGTTGCTATGTTTCTATGTTTCTCTGGAGAACTCAGACTAACACAATACCCCAATTAATGAGGTAGCTTGATACTCCAGTTAATGAGGGAATTCTTATCTAGCCTCTTCTCTTCCATCCCTATCACCTCTGACAAACTTTAGAGCTTCATTTTTTTCCCCCTAACTATTGCCACCTCTTATTAATGGCCTACCTGCTTCTTTTCCCATCCTTTTCTAATCCATCTTCCCCATTATTATAAAATTGTTGTCTGGAAGACCATCTGCCTAACTTTCCCCCCTGCTAAAAGTCCATGAGTCATAACAACAGTAGCAACACTCATAGCCACACAAGGTTAAAAGCACCATTTTCAATGTTTTACATAATTCAACTCATTAAGTTCTCCCAAAACAACTCTATGGAGTGGATACTTTTATTATTCCCATTTTTCACATGAGGAAACAGCAGAGAGTGATGAAGCCATTTGTCTAACACCAGTGGAACATGGACCTGACCCTAGTAGTCCAGTCTCTGAGGCTCCTTTTTTTTTTTTTTTTTTTTTTTTAAGATGGAGTTTCACACTTGTTGCCCAGGCTGGAGTGCAATGGCACAATCTCGGCTCACCACACCCTTCATGAGGCTCTGTTCTTAACCTCTCCTCTCTGGTACCTCTCAGTCCCCTTTGTCATCAGGAAAAAAACCCATGCTCCTTAGCACAGAGACCCTTCCTGAGGTGACCTTCGGTCATCACATGGAACAACTCCAAAGAAATCATTCACAGTCTAACACACCCTGCCTGCCTCTTGAATTCTCTTGACTCAACATCTCAAACTACTGTACATCCCATCCGACACCCATAAGAAATGACTTAAAATTCTTAAACATACGATAGAGTTTCCAACATCACTGTGTGTACACAGGCGCCTGTCTCCATCCCTATGCGCTTCCTCCCCGGCCACTTGGAAAGCTGCTCTCTTGAGCCTCCACCATCTTGCCAGTTCTGCAGTTCCCCTTCTGAGATTGCAGGCGGCAGGCACGGCTTCCATATGCCCATCCAGGCTGGAGTTCCCTCTGTCATGGCACCACTCCACTTAACTGGACGGACTTATTTAACACTTCTGCCTCTCTTAGGTCTACAGCTATGTACAAAATCTTGTAGGACCTTAATATATACTAACTGAATATACTGAACTAGTGATTAAATAAATACATCCTTGAGGTTTATTGAAACAAAAAGAGTGTTAGGGATTCCAGAAGATCAATAAGCAGCACAGGAATGGCCTAATTCTTGGGTATAGACACAGTACAGAGTACTCTCCTGCTGCTTAGCTAAAGCTTCTAATTTACCCACTAGCATTTGACTCTCTTAGCTTAAAGTCATGACCAAAGGAAGGAGCACGTCCTCCTGGGAGGGGTTGCACTGAAGCTTTAATCATTAAACTGAACATCAGTGAGGAAAAGTCAGTTCAGCACTTCCAGGAAAGTCAGGTCTCAGAAGGGTCAGAACCCCTGGAGAAGCGGATGGGTGGCAGAGCAGGAACACTGGGCTACTGAGACACTTACCAGAGCTTGTCAGATGAAGATCTGGAATAAACAGCCCCGGGACTCCATCCCAGCCCAATATTCAGTGATTTTAAGGTGACCTTTTTCTTGTCACAGACACATCCCTCCTTCAGCCACCCTTTTCCCCAGGCTGTGAAAACCATGCCAATGAGTTGCAGTGTTTTCGTAAATGTTGATTCTGTGAGGCTAAGGCGGGTAATAGCAAGAGCACTGTTTTGGAGAAAGACTCTCTATCCAAGCCCTGGCTTTGCCATTTCCAAATCGTGTGTTTCTGCACAAGTTGCTCTAATGGCCATATATTGTAAGTTCCTCCTCTGTGCCAGGCCCTCTGCCCGGGGTTTTGCAGCTAGTGCTTGCAGTCCCTCAGCTCTGTGAAGGAGGCAGCATGGTCGGCATTTCATCCACGAGGAGGCAGGAGCCCAGGGCCACAGCGGGCACGCCGAGGCCATCTGCCCGGCCAGTGAGTGTATGAAAACCCCAGCACAGTCAGCCCGCTCCAACTCCAGCTCTTCCTACGCGCCGTGAGTCTCAGTTGGTTCATCTGTAAAATGAAGGGGCTGGAACAGTTGCCCTCCCGGCTCTTTTGTTTTATGACTTGATATTCGCCTGCGATTGGGGCAGGTTCGAAATTGCTTCAGAGACCCAGTGTCTGCCAAATCGTAATCAAGTTGGCTGCCTGGTCTGTGGCTCAGGCCTGCTTCATGATGGCCATGGCGCATTTCCTGCGGTGTCAAGAGCCCTTCGTGGGGTCGGGGGGTCGGGGGGTCGGGGGGGCGGAGGGTCGGTGCTGGCCCCACATCACTTCAGTCCCCATGCTCCATTGCGATAAGTCACCAGCGTTTCAAAACACATCAGTGTTTTCTTTTTATTGCCATCAAACCCTCTGCTCATATGATGGCTCAATCACTGTGATTTATTTTAATTGAAAACCTAACGGCCACCCTCTGCCAAAATGACTGGCCAGCTCCTGTGTGATTTACTACCAGAACATTCCCTGCCAACCCACAGCATCTGCACAGGCCAGTGAAGGGGAGGTGGCGAGCTCTGAAAGGCCATTCGGCCTCAACCTGACACCTAAGAAGATCCTCAAATGTACATTTCAACCGTTTCCCACCAAATGATAATAGATATAAACTGCATGTATTTTGTAAATATTAAAAGCAGATATTCATAATGGCATTCGCAGCAACCTGGATGGGATTGGAGACCATTATTCTAAGTGAAGTAACTCAGGAATGGAGACCCAAACTTTACATGTTCTCACTTACAAGTGGAAGCTAAACTATGAGGATGCAAAGACCTAAGAATGACACAGTGGACTTTGGGAACTCGGGGAAAGGGTGAGAGTGGGGTGAGGGATAAAAGACTATGCATTGGGTACAGTGTCCACTGCTCGGGTGATGGGTGCACCAAAATCTCAGAAATCACCACTAAAGAACTTATTCATGTAACCAAACACCACCTGTTCCCCCCACAAAACCTACTGAAATAAAAATAAAAGCAATCATTTATGAGTAGAATCTATTGGTTAAATCTTATTTTGATATTTTCCTTCCTTTTTAATTTAGTGAAAACATGAAAGAAATGAGAGTAGCCAGCATCTCTGTTAGTCCCTCCGACAGTCGCGTCGGTCCAGGTGTCAGTCTTGTCTGCCCTGTCCTGCAGCTACTCTCTTTTCTTTTTCAGTTTTTAATTTTTTTGACTTATTTTAGGTTCAAGAGTACATGATTATAAAATTATTCATTGTATTGATTATAATCATTGATTATAATCATTTCCCTGTTAATAGACATCTAGGCAGCTTTCTACTTGTGTGCAAACATAAACGATACTGTGGAAAACATTCTTAAAAATAGATATTTGTGCAGGTTTGTTTTACAGGTAAACTGTGTGTCATGGATGTTTGAGATACAGGGTATTTTGTTACCCAGGCAATAAGCATAGTACTCAACAGGTATTTTTTCCAATCCTCTCCCTCCTCCCACCCCCACCTTTAAATAGGCCCCAGTGCCTGTTGCGCCCCTCTTTGTGCCCATGTGTTCTCAGTGTTTCACTTCCATTTACAACTGAGAATATGTGTTATTTGGTTTTTTGTTCCTGTGTCAGTTTGCTTAGGATAATGGCCTCCAACTCCAGCCATATTGCTGCAAAGGAAATGACCTCATTCTTTTTTACGGCTTCATAGTATTCCATTGTCCTATATCTTTAGAGAAATTATTTCATTTCTCTTGGTCTGTTTTCTCACTGTAAAGTCAAAATGATACTATCTACCTCACAGGAGCGATTTTTGTTTCCTTTATTTTCCTTTTCTTTTTTCTACTCTTTACACATTTCTTTATTTTTTGGTGAGGGCCAACTGAGAAAGCATAAGAACATATATTTACAAACTTGAAAAGACTAGACAAAAGCAAAAGATTGTTGTCAGCATTAGTGAAAGAGAAGGAAAAGGGAAAATAGCCTGGGGAAAGAAATAAGAAACAAAATTAAGGAGAGAAGTTACTAGAAGAAAGAGAAGACAGGAGAGGAAAACGGAAAGGCAGGAATCCTTTATGTGCAAGATACATGTTTTCTTTTATATTTTTCCAGTTGCCTTCTATTTCATTCTCCTATGAAGCCCATGATAGATGAATTCTCATTCATATTTTAAAGAGAAGAAAAACCAAGCTGTTTTTAAAACTTGTCGTAGGTTATGTTTACTCTCTTTTGCATAAAATGGTCAAGATCTAAATGTAGCATTTCCTATTTCAGAGTCCAGGCTGTTTCCTCTGCATTGTACTGATGGAAACACAGATGAAGAACTTACCCTGGTATGGCAAAGAGTTCCACCCAAAGCCACTTGGGACCCCCCGAGGTGATTATACTCCTGTGGATGGGGTTAGGCACCAGCAAAAGGTGCCAAAATCAAACGTAATATTTTTTTTTTTTGAGACAGAGTCTCTGTCACCCAGGCTGGAGTGCAGTGGCACCATCTTGACTCACCGCAACCTTCCCCTCCAGGTTCAAGTGATTCTTCCACCTCAGCCTCTTGAGTAGTTGGGATGACAGGCACCTGCCACATGTCCAGGCTTTTGTATTTTTAGGTAGAGATGGGTTTTCACCATGTTGGCCAGGCTGGTCTTGAACTCCTAACCTCAGGTGAACCACCCAGTTTGGCCTCCCAAAGTGCTGGGATTATAGGTGTGAGCTACTGCACCTGGCCAAACATCACATTTTTAATTTTGGTAGGAATCAGACATGGTTGTGGAAGTTCCTAGGAAGATACAAAGGAAAAATATTCCTTTCTGGTATTTCATGGACTCATTGCATCACAAGGATGGAAAAGAATCATCCAACCTCCAACTAATACGGAAGTTTTTTCCTGCAAGCTAATGGAAAAGTCTCCTATTCCTGGCTAGATTACCTCTGGTCAATGAGGAGCTCATTACCTCACAAGGCGGCATCCTCCACAGATGCATCTTTTCCTAGGTGAAACTGACAATGTTTATTCACTGGCTATGGCTCAGCCCTCTAAACCTGATCACTCTTGGACATGATGGACCTTAAGGTATAGTCTCAGGTATTTTCCAAAGATGCCAAAAATAAAACTTTTCATGACAATTTCTCTCACAAAATGGCCACTGCATGATAGTTAAACTCATAATTCATTATCCACCATGGCAATAAATAGCAAGGGCCTTTGATGTCTTGCTTGTCAGAGGACCTGTCAGTCTGGCTCACCCCCTTCTCTTCCTCTTTTAATATTGATTGGGTTTTATTCTGATTAATGAAGTGATACATATTAATTGCAGACACCTTAGAAAATAATATGAATAAACAGATCATTCTTAACTTCTAATTCTGGACCAGGCACTGTGCTATATATACTTTAATATACATTATCTCATTTAAAATGCACAACAGCCCCACAAGGTCACCTTTATTTCCATTTTAGAGAGAAGACTCACAGGATTTACATCATTTTATTAAGATCACACACAGGAAAAGAGGATTCAAACCTAAGCATCTGCTATAGCCCAACAAAGACAATGATAACTAACAGTGACCTGGAGCAGCATATTGCATGTTAGTACGTCTTTCCTGTCTTTATTCCACCACACAGAGCCATGGTTGTCTTCATCTAATCAGAATCCACTGTGTGTGCATATTGTACAAAGGCAGACATAACCCCATTCAGTGAATATGATTCTGATCAATGTAATCTTTTCCCTGTTAATAGACATCTAGGCAGCTTTCTACTTGTGTGCGAACATAAATAATACTGCGGAAAACATTCTTAAAAATAGATATTTGTGCCATCTGCCATTTTTTTCCTTAAAATAAATTTCTGGGAACAGAATTATCTCTTAAAAGTAACTGCAGTTGAGCACAATCCTCCCAATAGGGGTACTACTTCATGTAATATAAAAACAACTATGCCCAGAAAATTCTTTACCTTTTTCTCACTAATTCTATGAAGGCAGCAATGTTGATTGACTCATTAAGCCTTGATCTCAAGGCTTAGAACATTATCTAGCAAGTATTATGCACTTATGAGTGTTTGTCAAACGATTTGATGAATGAATCAAATGAAAGTGACTTCATTGAGCCTCATTTGGGAAGAAAGTATTTATATTCCTTGAAGCTCTTGGGAAATAAATAACTGTATTTATAAAACAAACGCAGCTACATTTACCCTAATGTTTGACACAAGGATGCTTTGTCTTCTCCTGTTCTCCCCTGATTTCTTATCCCAGTGGTACATATGGGGAAATCCAGTCTTTATACTCCAAAAGATTTGGAATACAACCTCAGTTCTTCTACATGTCAGCTGTACATGAACTCAGAATATTCATGTGCAGCTGTGTACACGAATAGCTGTGTGTGCACCAGCTCTGTGTGTGCTATATGTGCATATTCCAGGTTAAGCAAACAAGTCACTTGACCTAAGTGGTAGTCTCTCATTTTATTAAGGTCACACACATAAAAAGAGAATTCAAACCCAAG
Source organism: Plecturocebus donacophilus (assembly GCA_004027715.1). Lineage (NCBI taxonomy): Eukaryota > Metazoa > Chordata > Mammalia > Primates > Pitheciidae > Plecturocebus > Plecturocebus donacophilus. The sequence continues at coordinate 54,839 of PVKP010006539.1, forward strand.
TATCTTCTATAGCCCAACAAAGACAGTGCAAACTACTAGTAACCTGGACCAGCATGCTGTATTTTAGTACCTCTTTCCTGTCTTTCTTCTACCCACAGAGGCCCATAGTTTGACTTGATGATCTCTGGATAAAATTCTCTGAGTTAAGAAGAGGAGAATTGATTTGCCTTTGAAGGTAGGATTTGAGAAACAAAGAAGAAAAAGGATCTGACATTCCTCAAGCAAGAAAGTAAAGGCTCAGCTAGTTGATCATCTGACTTCCATTTCTACAGCAATTTACAGTTTATATACAACTTATATACCCATGAGTCATAACATAACCTCACAAGAGACATTGTTACTTCTCTTTTCCATATTAGACAGTTTCTGAAATTCATTTCCTTAACTAACCCAGGATCATATAGGTAGTAAGTGACAGCATGAGAAAGTGAAGTTGTGCCTTCTGAAAACCAAAGTAGTATTCCCTCTCCTATCCCGTCCTGCTGAGCCTGCTGCCTGCCTCATTAACAGTTTCCCCATCTAATAGCCCACCCTTGAATTCCTGTGTCCCTGAGGTCTCCAGTCACACGTGGACAGTCTCAGATCCATCAAAGTTATCAGGCCACCTCTCCACATGACCAACTGTGGCCCTCTGCCTCAGAGGCCATCCCCACAGAGAAGAAAAGGACGGGGGACAGGCTAGTTTTTGAGTCTGTTCCCACCACAGCAAGTAGAAACAATTATTCACCAGGACTTGACCTAAAAGAAAACATCATTTCTTAAACACGCTGTACCCCATCTGTCACAGAGAAACACTTTTTATCACCAAAACTCTGGGTTATTCTCAAACCAGTGACTCAAGGTAAAAAGATGCAGTCAAGTAACTCGTGAGCAAGCTAGACAGCATTTGAAGCCAGCCATTCTGCCCCAACTAGCTTGCCCAAACGTGGAATCACTTAGGAGAATGCAGCAGCAGGTGCCATCTGCGGTGATGAATCTAACCCATGTCATCTTTATTTCCCAGAGGGGATCTCTGTGCATTCCAAGTAGGAAGCAAAGATTTCCTTGCCCAGCCTTAGAATAAATTAAAGACAGCAGCTGGGATCTTGGCTTTCATGGAAGTCCTAATATTTTGAAATGAGAGATACTTCTTTGGTCCCTTGAAGATAAGGAATACCCAGTGACATTTTGAAGTGCTTAGAAGGAGCCAGGCCTGAGTGTGACTGAGATGGTGGTCTAGGGACAGAGCCTGAGAGCTGGGGTGTCCAGCAAGGAGATGAGGAGGAAGATAAAATTGCGAGAGGAAGGGGAGAAAGTACCATTGCATAAATTATGTTAAACAGTAAAGGCTGAACAGCAATGGATCCATCTCAGGAAACTCATCCATTCACTCATGTGTTCATTTATTAGCCAAATATTTACTGAGCATCTATTACATGACAGATACTGTTCTAGGTCATTGAAGTAGATGTTTGTCACTGAACAAAATTGAAAACCAATCCCTGTGTTCATACAGGTTATATTTTGGTGGGGAAACAGACAAAGATGATAAACCTAAGAAATAAGTGAAGTATGTAATATGTTACCATAGACACAAGAGCTAAATCCCAAGAAAGGATCCAGAAACAAAGACAGGATGAAAGGTGAATGCAGTTGCACCTATGAAAGATAAGAATTGAGAGGCAAAGCCTGATGGACCAGGGCAGGGAGTTGAAGACTCCTTGGAGCAGACAGGGAAAAACCTTATCATTCGTTCTGATGCCACTTGGGCACTGTCATCCACTTACTCAGTTAATGATCTTGAATTAATAGCCCATCTCCTGCATAAGAGTGACTCTGCCATGCACACGTGTTGATGAGAAATGCTCTGGCCCCCAGGAACTTAAAATCCAAAGAAGTTGTTTTGAATCACTTGGAGAAGTTATCAAAATTCAGACTCCCAGGCTTCACTTTTGAAGGGTCTGATTTTATATCATTGGCATTTTCAACAAAATTTCCATGTGTCTCTCAGGGAGGCAGGGAGATTCGACACATAAAATTACGAATGGTGATAGACGTGTACACTGTGAGAGTAGTGTAATTCAAACTAAAGGGACAATGAGCTAAGCTCCCTGGAAGAGGATTCCTGGTCTAATTCTTTAAGGCCAGGTAGAAACTGGATAGGCAGGTGTGGAGAAGGGGCGTAGAGCAGCCAGAAGGAGAGCAAAAGCAACAGTAGAGAGGTCAGATGCAGGATGGGTTGCACTGGGAATGCAGTGTAGATGGTGTTGTTGAAATCCAAAGTGATTAGAAAGAAGGAAGAATTAGTCAAGTCTTGTTGAATAAATCAACTAGCTATTAAGTCCATCAGGGTGAACCTTTTCTTCTTGAAAATACATAGGGAGAATTTTTTATGTGGATTTTGCTGACCCTTGGTCATTATGCTCTGCCATGATTTCTTTTGTTCCAGCCTAGTGTTCTTCTACCCTCAAGTACTGGCCTCAGAACTTTGGGCTGTTCCTGGAACAGAGTAGATGGTCTGTAAGTGTTTGCTATTAAATTCATTGCACAAGCAGTTGAGCTGTTCCTGGAACAGAAACAGCTGGGTTTCAAAGAGGCTGCACAGAGATGACATTTAAGCTGTACCTTAAATGTTTACCAAGGGTACCCTCAGCAAATGCACAGAATATGAGTCCATGCCCACTCAGGAAACTGTGATGCCTTCAATATTGTTCAGTAATTGTCAGGAGACAGTAGGAAATGAAGCCAGTCGAAAAGGTTAAATGCAGATTGCAAAGTGGCTTGAATGTCATGCAAAAGAGCCCAAACTTTATCCTGAAGATAAAGGGGCTATTTGTTATTCAGACAAATACTTATTCAACATTTGTTATGTACTGCTTATTGTGCTAGGAACTAAGGATGCAACAATGATCAATGCAAAGTTTCTCTGTCTTCTTGGATGTACACTGAAGAAGAAAGAAGAAACAATAAGCCAGTGCATTGGGGTAAGCATCTGCCACTATCCCAGCTAAATGGAAGATTCTAAATCAGCTACCACGCTGGAATATGAAAACCTTATCTTCATGTCACCAATACCCCTCTAGAAGTTTCAATCCCATCCTCTATTCCTGCACAAATACAAGTGTCCTGAGAAACTGAACAAGATATTGACCAAACAAGCAGATCTGATTGAGAGCTGAGCAGTGTGTTGATGATAGATGTCTCCTTTCTGGCTGACACTCAATAGGCAAAACACTGGCTACAGACAAAAGGCAACAAGACTAGTTGGTAACAAGAAGGAAAACTGAGGGCTGCCTTGATTTTTACATTGCTATGGCTCTACCATGCTAGTGATGTAGATTCTGTCCAGTGGAGGAGTAGGAACAGAATCTTCACAAGAGTCTAGGAGTTTCTAAGATGATGTCTTGGCATCTTTCTTCCCTTTATCAGAAACAGTGGTTTTAAGTCTTAATGGAAAACTACTCCAAACAAATGCAAACACAAAATACCAAGCAGAAAAACCCAATAAATAAATGATCATTTTCTCTCTCACCGCTTTCTGAAATCTCATTATATTTGAACTCACTAAACAAGATTTCACAGACTGTATTTGTCTAGTTTGTAATTAAAGTGCTAGTTTTCCCCAGCCTGAAGTTAAGTAGGGGGAAAATACTTTAGCAAATTATTCTCAAATTGGCATTCTTTCTAAATTAGTCGAAAATTTACATTGCAACCTATTCCCCATTAATAGAGTACATTTTAAATTTGTTTTACTTTAACTTAATTAGCTATTTGTATTTTTTTTTAAACAAAAAGGAAATCAGGAAGGCAGGGGATAGAAAATACTCAATGTCTATGTGCAATAACTGCTTAATGATTGCATTACAACTTTCACATTGGAACAGCTACAGTCCAAGAGTGCTCGATTTTCTGTACTGGAAGATCTATCCTCAGAACAATCTCTTGAATTTCTTAGAGGAGTAAGAGGTGGTAGAGTTGTAAACTTTGTTTTAAACACTATTAAATGGTGAAATAAAGCAAGACAAAAACTACAATTAGAAGATATATCCGTTAAGATAAAAGCCCTCTGAGAATGACAGAGTATCTAACACTTTAAAAAGATACAAATAGGCTGGGTGCAGTGGCTCACACCTGTAATCCCGGGACTTTGGGAGGCCGAGGAGGGTGAATCACCTGAGGTCAGGAGTTCGAGACCAGCCTGACTAACATGGTGAAACCTCATCTCTACTAAAAATACAAAATTAGCAAGGCATGGTGGTGTGTGCCTGTAATCCCAGTTACTCAGGAGGCTGAGACAGGAGAATTGCTTGAGACCGGGAGGTGGAGGTTGCAGTGAGCCGAGATGGCACCACTGCACTCTGCCCTGGGTGACAGTGAGACTCTGCCGCAAAAAAATAATAAATAAATAAAAAGATACAAATATATTTCTTTCATGCACAGAGATTGGCAGTGTAGAGCAGGTAGGGGTGTTTGTTACACTTGTCAGGGCCCTGGCCCCTCCTACCTTGCTGCTCTGCCATTCTCAGCACACAGCTTTTACCTCCGAGTCCCAGAAGGCTGCTAAGTATCAGCCATCACATCTCCCAGTGAGAAAGAAGAGGATGAACAAACATGCACTCCCACTGGGAACACTCCCTCCAAAGCACATGTGAACTTCTATTTACATACCCCTGGCCAGAAATACGGTCATTTGGCTATCCTAGACAGTATGGGAGAATAAAAAAGTAGTATTATTCAGGAAAAGCTCCTGTTCATCTCAAATTTGCTGATTGGAAGTGGTTACAAATGAAGACTATAAGAATAAATATTCAAGGTCAAATATTTGTCTCTGCGGAGTCAGTGAAATGGGTATAACTTCTCATTCCGGGAGGGGCACTCATCATGGGGACCTCAGGACAACTAGCTTAAGCATTTCAGCAAACCTTAGTGCTTATAGAATTGTCAGCTGCTTTTCTCAGAGGTCATGGAGTCCTCTAACCTGGTTTTTATTCTCCTCTCTGAAAAAGAAAACAATTGTATAGAAACTGTTTGCTCATCTGTGCAGGAGCTTACCGGCTCCCTCCCCTCCACACTAGCTGGTGAAAGCTTCTCTCGTTCAATGAACTCAAATCATTTCATATTCTGGAAGGAGTTTTCTAAAAAAGAAAAAAGTTCATGTTGATCTGCTTAAGAGGCACGCTTGGTACAGCTATTTATGCTCCTTCAAGTGACATTGGCAGGCTGTGGGCAGGCGAGGAAAAAGGAAGAAGGAGTCAGTGTTTGTGGTAAGGCACCAAGGCATTTGCCAAGAGAGAAGAGCCAAGCATGCCAGAAATCCTGCTTCTGGGAAACCACCCAATGCCTGGCTGCCTGTTCATCGCTGCTGTTCAGAGGAAACAGCCCCTCTATTTAAAGAAGCTCCATTCTTTTGTTCTTACAGACTTCAGCAAATACATATTCTTCAGAGGTGGGGGGAAAGACACAATCAAATGTCAAATGTCATCCCAGATTCAGGAGGGAGAGAGAAGGGGGAAATCAGGGTCAAGTGCTGCCTTGTTCACACATAAAAATCTAAGTACTCCAGAGGAGTGGTGTCAGAATCAGAAATAAAGGGCAGAAACGCAGCACGGCATCTCCCAGCCTCGTAGGTTCCACTGTTTGCCTGATGTTTGTGTCTATCATGTTAAATCAGTTTCCATAATTTCAGAAATAATTATTGTTTATTTTATATACTATAAAAATAAAGTAATACAAAAAATAATAAGAAAGTAAAAATAATAATACAAAAATAATAAGAAAATAAAAATCTATCTTTGCAGGAGGTACTTATTTAACTACCCTTTACAAAGCCTCTCTGAACACCAAGTAATGTTTTTTACTGCATTTCAGGTGGGATTTACAGACTGTGATAATTTCCAGCTGCTTCTAAGCAAGATATTCTAAGGTTTACATGAACACTCTATAATCCCTGGAACTCAACTACATTTTAGGGATGCTTCCACCAATCTAGCAAGTCTAAAATGATACAGATAAGCCCCTTTCTGTTATTAAAATCATATACATGTTGAGAAAATATAACAAAGTGTTTGACACAAAGATGAACTTAAAAGAAAGAATGAGAATTTGTAGATTCCAGTCATAAAAATAGAAGTAAAGCCAGCAAGATAAACCTGCTCAGATTCTGCTAAGGACCTTGGGGTTTTAGACTAAGATATGTATTGTAGGCAATAAAAACTAAGGTTCTGCTATTTAAGAGATACAGGGTTTAGATCCGTGAAAGCAAAGCCCTTGCATAAATTCCAGATTCCTAAAGAGTTTCCCCTTCCATGAAAACCCTGGTCACTGGTCTGGACACTCATAAGGAAGCTTGACTTTGCCAAGGGCACTGGATGTGAGCAAAAGGCATCCATGAGAAACTGAGACCCAGGATTCAGCTATTATCTCATAAATTAAAATTAAAAACAAAACTAAACAAAAACAAAACTAGTACCATTGAAAACTCCAGGCAGACTCCTAGAGAAGCAATTAGAAAATTCCATACAATAGCTCCCATTACTGGGAGGGGGTACTGGTTAAAAATTTTGAAAGCTCAGTAAAAATTACAGCCACTTAAAGAAATAAGCTATTATGATAGGATCATCAGATACAATGAGTATGAGAATTAGTGTCTCAAGAATTGTAAATAACAGCAACCACAGCAACAAAAACTTTTAAATAAATATATTTAAAGTAGTAAAGAAAATTAAAACAGGAACTTTTATGTTTAATTAAAAAGTAACAATATAATCTAAAAAAGAACAAGCAAATTTAAGCATGTCCAAAAATAAAACTTTCACTAATAAAAATACTTACATTTAAACAGAGTAACATTTTGATGTGAAAGATCTTTTAAACCAAAAGATCTGATGATACCATAATGACTGTAGGAAAGATAGAAATGAAACATCAGTAACAAAAAGAGAGAGATGGAGATTAAGAAAGTCTAACATACATCTAAGAGGAGATCAAAGAAAAAGAACAGAGAAATCAAGAAGCTCATACTTGATGAAATTTAAATGAGAAGGTTTTTAGTATTAAAAAAAAAAAAAAGATATGAGTCTCCAGCTTGATGAATGACAAGTTTTTAGTAAGATAAATATAAAGAAATTCTACTTTTACCATGAAAAACATTACAAGCAAAATAAAACTGCAGAACATCCAAGAAAAACAACCAAAAATATATAGATATAGATATCTTGCTGACAGTGTATTTGTTGTTCCCAGAATTAAATGGTTATCATTTAACACCATATCTGTGTGTGTGTGTGTGTGTGTGTGTATATATATATATTATATAAAATATATATATATATTTTATATATATTATATAATATATATATATTTTAAATGGGGTGTGTGTGTGTGTGTGTATATATATATATATGTAAATTAAATGGTTATCATTTAACACCATATCTGTGTGGGTGTGTGTATATGTATGTGTGTGTATATATATATTTTATATATATTAAATGGTGTGTGTGTATGTGTGTGTGTGTGTGTGTGTGTGTGTATATATATATATATATATATAAATTAAATGGTTATCATTTAACACCATATCTGTGTGGGTATGTGTACATGTATATATACATATACATGTATATATATGTGTATATATATTAAATGGTTGTCACTTAACACCATATCTGTGTGGGTGTGTGTACATGTATATGTATACACATATATATGTGTGATGATACCATATCATCACATGTGTGTATACACACACACACACACACACACACACACACACACACACACAGAGATTAATTCTGTGTACAACAAATACACTGTTAATGGGCTTTTCATCAGCAACAGCAAATGTCAGAAAGACAACAAAATAATATATTAACATCTTCACAATTTGGAGGAAAATAACTGTCAACTCACAATTCTAGAGCCAGATACATTACCTTTCAAAAGTGAGAGTGGCATAAAGATATTTTTGAATCAATTTTTACAGGCTCTTACTAAAATATGCTACATTAAAAATGCATTTTAGAATAACAGGATTGGAAGGCAGAAAGAGTGAAATGCAGTAAGGACACATAAACAAAAAAAATGAATAAATCTATGGGTTTAAAAACATTATTTTATATTAGGCTACCATACATTCTTCCTCTCTCTAGTGAAAAAAAAATGAATTCATAATATGTTTTAGGAAAACATTTGAATCTAGGTTTGTATTTGTTGGCCTAGAAGTGTTTTTTGTTTGTTTGCCTGCTTTACAGACATTACACTTAAAAAAAAAAAAAAGTCCAGTATTTCATATCAAATAACGAATTTAAATAAGCATTAACTGTAAGAATAAAAATTATGAGGATGATAATTGGAACTTGTATAGTAGATTGTATTATGAGAGAGGAGAATAAAAGTATTGATTAATATTGAATTTTTTAAGAATGCTTATTATAATTGAAGTGAGCAATGACACAATTACAATAAATAATTAATTTTCAAACAAGAAACGGAAATAGATTTAGATAAAATTCAATCTTTCTAACAAAAGGTGAAAAAAAGGAAGGTAACAAAAATAAATATAAAATAAACATTAAATATAAAATGGAAAATGAGGTGTAGAAATAACCCCAAACATCATGGAATTTGGATCTTCAAAATTGTTTTGGATCTTCACATTTGTTTTTTAAATATGTTATTTAAAGTAAAACAGAGTTTCTTAATGTAACAGATATTGATTATGCATCCACAAAGCACTGTGGATATACTAAAGAACAGAAGAGATTAATGTCTTACCCTTGTAGAATTAATATTTTAATAGGGTGAAACAAATACATACATACATAATATCACATATAAATAAGTCTGTGGTGGTTGAATAGTGTCCGAAATTCACATCCACGTGGTGTCTCATAATGTGACCTTACTGGGAAATAAGATATTTGCATAAGTAATTAGTTAAGTTAAAGTGGAATTTGGCAGGCCCTAAATCTGAGTCCCAGGGTCCTTACAGGAAGAGGCAAGAAGACACACACACACACACACACACACACACACGAGGAAGGTCGTGTGAAGATGGAGATGCAGCAACAAGCCAAGGAACACCAAAAATTGCCTGCGACCACCTGAAGCTAAGAAGACGCAGGAAGGATCCTCCTTAGAGTCCTCAGAAGGAGCATGGCTCTAACAACACTAGCCTCAAGACTGTAAGAGAATCACTTTCTGTTGTTTTAAGCTACCCGGTTGTGGTACTTTCTTATAGTAGCCCTAGGAAATCAGCACAAAGTCCTTTTGAAAATTTGTGGCAAGTGATTGCGGGACAGACGTCCTAGATTAGATGGGAATGCCAAGGGTGTTCTATCAGAGGAATTAGAATGTGGACAGAGAGCTGGATTATACAAAGAGGGAGCCCTGGGAACAAGTGGAGGAAAGATGTCCATATCAGAGGACAAAGCAAGTGCAAAGCCCCCTGAGGAAAAACATTCCTGGCAAGTTCTATAAGCAGAAAGGAGGCCAGTAGTTGAGCAGACAAGGTGAGGAGGGGATGTGTAGGAAAGAAAATCTGCTGGTGGGAATGTAAACTAGTACAGCCACTATGGAAAACAGTGTGGTGATTCCTTGAAGAACTAAGAGCAGAACTACCATTTGATCCAGCAATTCCACTACTGGGTATGTACCCAGAGGAAAAGAAGTTATTATTTGGAAAAGATGACTTGCACATGCATGTTTATAGCAGCACAATTCACAACTGCAAAATCATGGAAGCAACCCAAATGTTCATCAATCAACGAGTGGATAAAGAAACTGTGGTATATATACATGATGAAATACTATGCAGCCATAAAAAGGAATGAATTAACAGCATTTTCAGTGACCTGGATGAGATTGGAGACTATTATTCTAAGTGAAGTAACTCAGGAATGGAAAACCAAACATTGTATGTTCACACTGATGCATGGGAGTTAAGCTATGAGGATGAAAAGGCATAAGAATGATACAATGGGCTTTGGGGACTTGGTGGGAAGAGTGGGAGGGGGGCGAGGAATAAGACTATAAATAGGGTACAGTGTATGCTGCTTGGGTGATAGGTACACCAAAACTTCACAGATCACCACTAAAGAACTTACTCATGTAACCAAATACCACCAGTACCCCCAATAACTTATGGAAAAATAAATAAAATTAAATAAAATCTGAGAAATAGCCAGAGGCCTATTATGCTGTGATTTGTAATCCATGATAAGGATTTTGGATCTTATTTTATGTTGGTTAGAAGCTCTGAAAGAGTTTTAAGGTATGAAGTATACATAGCATACTTAATGAGGAATATAGGACTTGCTAAAAAAGGAAGTAACACATAAAACTTTTAAATAAAGGGATAGAAACACACCAGACAAATATTAGTAGTAAAAAAGCTGTGTAGCCACATTAACATTTATCAAAATAAACAAAATAATTGAAGAGTAATAGTGAAATAATAATAAAGAAACAATTTGCAAGGTCATAAAACAACTGTAAACTTCTATGCATCATATAATTTAGCCTCAAAATATATTTGAAGAAAGAGAAGGAGGAAAAGAAAAAGGGAACAATAATGATAAAAATAACAAATGCATGTAATGAGAGTTTGAAACATTTCTCTCAAAAACTGAAAGAACAAAGAGATAAAAATAAATAAGAATACAGATTTTTAAATAAACCAATTAGCTAATTTGATCTCAAGTGCATATATGTATATAAGTTCAGTTAATATAGCGGGCAGCTCATAAGGTCAGAAGTTTGAGACCATCCTGGCCAATAGGTGAAACTCTGACTCTACTGAAAATACAAAAAATTAGACAGGCTTGGTGGTGGGCGCCTGTAGTCCCAGCTACTCGGAAGGCTAAGGCAAGAGAATTGCTTGAACCCAGGAGGCAGAGATTGTAGTGAGCTAAGATTGCACCACTGCATTCCAGCCTGGGTGACAGAGGAAGACTGTGTCCAAAAAAAGAAAAATTGACATCATATAACCTATATTATCTGAACATCATGTAATAAAGTTAGAAGAAAAAAATAAAGGGTTATACTTGGGCTGGTCTCATTCTCTAAGTAATAGTCAAGATGTCTTAAGTATTTAGTAAGTGTCAGATATGTGTCTAAAGGTCTTATTTGTGTCAATTCATGGCAATTGCAATAGAGAAATGGAGAAACTGAGAAATGGGGAGTTTAAATATCGAGGGCACATGATGTGGTTGGGTGGAAATCTTGTTGACTTATTCTGCAGCCTTTTATCAATTTAGCTGAGATATGTATTAAATTCCAGTGAGCTGGGCTTGTGTTCTTCTTTATACTAAAAAGATATAGGTAGAGTGATTATGAACAAAACCTTTGGAGTTAGATTGCTTGAGCCTGATTTTGAATCTAAACATCAAATGAATAATTAACGATTATATGACTTAGTTTCCTTATCAGTAAAATGGGTTTAATGACACCTGCCTCATATGTTTATTACAGAAAGTTAAACGAATAAATACATCATTTGTCTGATAATAAACTACTAGGTGTTAACCTTAACACCTAGTAGGTCATTTATTCTAACTACTCTTTATATACTGATGAATCTCATCTTTCCCCAGATGCTGTTGCTAAGCACCATAACTTCTTCCACACCCTCTCCATCCCCCCATGATTAACTTCTCAGTCCTGTCCATTCCATTTCCTTAAACTATCTCTCCATTCAGTATCACTTTAATTATGTGGAGTCAAGGACCTCACATGGAGAATATTTACTGTTTCTCCTCTGCTTTGTCCTCACTACCACTGACCTCTTTGAATTGCTTATTATTCTTCATACCAACTATTTCAGCATCCTTCTAACAAGGAATTAAGAGGGAGATGCGTTCAGCCAGCCCTTTTCCAATCTACTAGTTCGATTTAATTTTATAAATAACTATCTAATTTTTATAATACTAGTTCATTTAATATTTTATCACAACTTAATTGAATATTTATCTAATTTATTCAGTAAGTCTAAAAAGACTTATCATAGTATAATGTAGATTTAATCACATCACATTCCTTCTTTCAAATATATCAGCCATTCTCCATTGCTTCCAAATAAACCCAAGCTTCTTGAATGGTGTACAGGATCCCCCTGCAGGTTCCTAAAAAACAAATAGAATTACTTTTGAGCTCCCTACAGGGGGCATCCATGCCTTTGCAGACTGTTGTCACTCTGCCTAAAATGGCTTTTCCTTCCTCATCTGTCTATATAGATAAAGTGATTAAAATGACATTACAAATACTAGTTCTCAATCTATCTTTTCTACTTATATGTGTCTGGATTTTTGTATAATATTAATTCAACATGGTTTATGAAAATATGTGTGTTAAGTTTATATTTTCATGACTTTTTATAGAGCAAGGTCCACAAATCAGAGAATAGCTTATTGACAGATCTCCAAGGTCTCAACCTAGGGCTCATGCAACCTAATCAATGGTAAGTTTGAGATCCTTCTGAGGTGAATTGGATAATTATTTCATCTGTCGGGAGGTGGTCCCCAACCTTTTTGGCACCAAGGACTGGTTTTGTGGAAGACAATTTTATGATGAATGGGGCCAGGCAGATGGTTTCAGGACAAAACTGTTCCACCTCAGATCATCAGGCATTAGATTCTCATAAGGAGCACACAATCTAGATCCTTTGCACACACAGTTAACAGTGCGGTTCACTCTTTTATGAGAATCTAATGGTGCTGCTAATGTGACAGGAGGTGGAGCTCAGGCAGTAATGCTCACTCGCTGGACCCCCACCTGCTTCCCGCTGTGCAGCCAGCTCCTCACAGGCCACAGACAGGCCCTCGGCCCGGGGCTAGGGACCCTTGCTCTAGAGGATTATTCTGAAAGTTATGGATTGTTTCAAATTCAAACCTCGGGGACTCCGATTTTGCTATTTATGCTTGTCTATGACCACATAATTTAACATCCTAGCCTGAAGAAAAGAATTATCCAACCAGCTTTTTCTCAAAGCATAATTGGAGAGTGAGTAAATAAACAAAAATTTTGGCTTACCTTTTCTTAGTAGTGCCTACAGATCTAAAGACATTAGAATGATTTTTTTAAAGGAAGAATAAAAAATGAAAAGTAAAAATCTCTCCATCTAGTGTTTGGAATAATAATAAACTTGAACGGCTATGAGTTCAAGAATCATAAAATAATTAAACTTACCTAATACACACCAGACATGTTTATCCAGAATCAACCAACCTCAACGATTCAAATAGCAAAGGCCTTCCTATATAACCCAAGCTAAGGTGATCAGAATGGAACCTAGTCTTATGTGTTATTCAGATGGAGACAAGGTACGAGAAATAGGCTGTAGTCACTATGGTTAAGCCTCTAGTAGGTGCCAGAAACCATACAACGTATTGTGCGTAGATCGACCCTGCAAGAATAGCAATGCTATCTTTATTTCACATAGGAAGATGCTGGTCTTCAGAAAAGTTAAGGAACTTGACTCAAGCCACACAGCTTTTAAATCAGTCGTTTTGTGAAAACTAAACATAGTAATGCATATAAAGTGCTTAGAAAAATGACTAGTGTATAATATGCATTCAATAACTGTGAACGTTATTATAATACAGTCTGACAGGTTGTCAGGTGTTTATGGTCTGTGTAGTCATGTCAGTTAAATCTAGTTTCAAAATAACTTCAAGGTGGGTGGTTTCCACCTATAATTTCAGCACTTTGTGAGGCTGAAGTGAGAGAATCAGTTGAGGGCAGGAATTAACACCAGCCTGGGCAACATAGTGAGACATCATCTCTGCAAAAAATAAAGTAAATAAAATTAGCCAGGTGTGGTGGCTTGTACCTGTAATCCTAGCTACGAGGGATGCTGAGCAGTAAGATCACTTGAACCCTGGAGTTTGATGCTGCAGTCAGCTATGATCATGCCACTGCACTCCAGCCTCGGTGGCAGAGTGAGACCCTGTCTCTAAAAAAATAACAACATGAAATAATTCAAAAGAGAAAAATTATGGATGGAGAGCAAGGAACTCAACTGTTAATAAAAAGGAGTATCATTTCAATAGTTTAAAATTTTACCACATGCATGTATTATATTTTTATTTTTAAAACTCATCATGTTCTTTACCTGCTATTGATTAAGATCAGATTACAGATTAGCGTTTTTGTCTCTAATGAAAAGGATTGACACACAGAAAAGTATGGTATCTTTAATTATAATTCAGCCTGGGGCAAGTTGTGGCCTGGGAACAAAGGTTATACAATGATTAATTTTAAAGTAATTAATCATCTGCCTCTGGCTCCTCCAGGTTCCACATACCCACATACAAGGCAGGCAAGAATCCTGTCTTCCATGTTCTCAGTCACTAAAATCTACTTGCCCACAGATTCATCAAACTTAAAAATGGGGACACAGATCTGCTTTGCAAATGTTTATTAAATCTTAGTTCTATATATATATGGAGGTCTGTGAGATTACTTTCTTATTTTGCTTCAAGTGGGAACTATTTCACAGTACTCAATGAAGTTTTATTGAATGAGAGCTTCTCACTGAGCATTTTTTAACCTATGAGGTTAAACTCTGTATGATGGTTAATATTTCTATGTCAACTTGACTTTGCTAAGGGATGCACAGAGAGCCAGTAAAACATTACTCTGGGTGTGTCTGTGAGAGTGTTTCTGGAAGAAATCAGCATTTCAATCACAGACTGAGTAAAGATGATCCTGACGAATGTGGGAGGGTATCATCGAATTTGTTGAGGGCCCGAATAAAACAAGAAGGTAGAGGAAGTGACACTTGCTTTTGAGCTGAGACATCCCTCTTGCTCTGTCCTTGCTCACTGGTGTTCCTATTGCTTGGGCTTTTGTACTTGGAATGTGACCTATACCATCAACTTCCGTGGTTCTCAAGCCTCTGGACTCTGTAGCACACTGCCAGTTTTCTTGGATCTTCAGCTTGCAGATGGCAGATTGTGAGACTTCTCTACCTATAATAGCATGAGATAGTTCCTACATTCATGTCTATCCAACTACCTAGTACATAAAATTGGTTCTGTTTCTCTGGAGAACCTTGACCAGTATTCTATCATTGCTCTCAATTCAACACCGTGAGATGGGAGTTTAGGGAATTTATGTGACATATTTAAGATTTTCCAGTAAACAGAGGAGGCGTGACCCAAGCCCAGTCTCCAGATTTCCAAAGCCCATATCCTCGACATTACACAACATTGCCACAGTAAATTAAAACTATTCCTCTTTTTGGCTATTACCATTTTAGAGTCATTAAAATATGATATGTGGGAAAATGTTTCAAGTATCCTAACAACCATGAAAATACCTACTTTTTTTTTAATTTCGCAAATATTTGACCATTGTGTGTAGACACAACCCAGTGCACTGACTCTTCAACCCATCTAATCCTCTTCTCCATATCCTCTCATGTGGACATAGATTGTGATTGCCTTCAGACAGGTCTCCTTCCTGTATCCTTCAGGGACTCCCAGAGCCATACTTTATATGCTTTGAGTTAAAATGATAGAGTACTTATCTTGAAATGAGACTAATATGTATGTTTCCACCTCTCTCTGTTGTATCCCTGGAATTCAGAACTCTCATGTGGACTCTGACAGGGTCTGAAGCCTGGTGAACTCATTTTCTTTTTCTATCCCCACAAAGCAGCTTAAAGCCTGGCTCTGGGCCCAAATTGTATCATATTTCCTTTCAATTGGAATTTTGCTTTATTTCTTTCCCTTTGCTCTGAGAATGATTCCCTCTCAGAGATGTGGAGCTTGGGTGCCATGTAAATTAAAATTTAATATGTGTTATTACGATCACTATTATTATCATGACTGTTATTAATAACGTTCTTTTTGGCAGCATTTGGAAGCCATTCCAGCAGTGACATTTGGCTCGAGGGATAATGGATCCTTTTATGTACAGGCTTGTAGACTTGATGCCTGCTGTTTTCATTGCAGAGAGAGCAATTTTCTGACATCAGGAAGCCTGTGGGAGGTGGGAAACTATGAGTCTTGGTTGTATTTTCCAAAGTGAACCAGAAGTCTTTGGATGACCGAGATGGAAAGACCTGGCCATAGTCACCAATGAAAACAATGAACTCTTGAAACTATTCATTCACTCATTTAGTAAAAGTTTGTTGTTCACTTATGGACCATTTATTTTATTTGTTTTTTAAAATAAAATAGGGACCAAGCACTATAGTAAATGCTGGGGATAATATGATGGGCAAAATTATCTACTCTTTCTGTCATCAAGGAGCTAAACATCTTGTGGTAAAAAGTAGAATATACCTGAACCAGCACCAAAAAAGATTCACAAGAGAGATGGAGTCAGGATTTGTAGGTGGTTGAAGCCGTGTCTCTAAGTAAATGATGATTAGGCTAGAATCCTAAGGAAAAGTTGGAATTAACCAAACAAAGAAAGCGAGGAGAATTTCAGAGAGACACAATATGTGCAAGAGTACAGCGTATGAAAATGAGAAGTGGTTTTAGCCCCGATTCCGCTAGAGGAGGCTGTGCCAGCAAAGGCATTGGAGGATGGCTGCCACCATCAACAGCCAGTGAGAAGATCATATATGGATCCTATCTTGTTCATTGTATAGTGGGGAGATAAGACATCAATGAAAGTGTGCTAAGTTCCACATGTGAAAAACAGTGTGATTAGATGTCAAAGAGAGAGAGATTGTTCACAACTGTAGGATACTGAGAATGCTTCTTGAAGCAGTTAATAGGAGAAAAATAAAATTGATAATCCAGCTGCTAAGATCAATGCTGGGTCCATGCAGTGCTGGATTGGGCAGCAGCACAAAGAGTCCAGTTTGGGCACTGAGACAGTGTCAGGCATTAGGAGGCTGCAGAGTATGAAGCCAGGGAGGAACAAAACCTGGGGAGAAAACAAACTGAAAAGTGAGGCACATCACCCATCCAACTTGTGGTCTAGGCAGGGGAGAACCATGGCAAGTTGTCGAGATGGAATCCAGGAAACCTAGGAAAGGGAGCACATTCCAAATAGGAGGAGGAAGGTGATGCTTGGGAAAACTCCCTGGTCAGCAGAAAGTAGTTCAAGCCCCTCGTCAAGTGTTGCAGACTCAGACATGAAAAAGGATAGAGCCAAGAAACATCCAACCAGTCTGGACGGCTTTCCCCTGGCCCAGGCTCAAGGCCACGGTAATTTTGGCAGGCAGAGCTGAGATAAGCATCTCACCTGATGTTCAGCCTAATGTGACTTTATTGCTTTGTCTTATTTTTATTTATTTTCTTGTTTTTAACAAACACAACTTGCTTGGCCCAGAATAACTTGGCTTTTCCAACCCTGAGGCTATGAACAAAGCAGCTGTTATAGAAGGAGAAGTCTCTGAGGTCTCATATGCAAATGGCCACATTTTTCATGAGCCTGAGGGCTCTTGGAATCATAACTCCCAATAGTTAAATATCCTCCAGAAAGTAGCAGAATGGGAAATTACTTTTTTCTTTATGTGTTTAACCTAATTTATAGAGAATGAATTCACTTAAACATTTTCTGATTCAGATTCACTGCCAAGTTACTTTGTAAGTTAAACTCAAAATTGTTTTTTTCCCATTTTTCTGATAACTCAGAATCCTGAGAAGATTAAGCTGATGTCTTGATGCTGCTATGTCTGTGTTCAAGAAGCATTCTGCAACTCGTTCTATTCGTGTTTCCTTTGTGTTACATGAAAATGCTTTCAAAGCACTTTAATGTACTTTACCTCATTTTCTACCATCATTCTATAGCAATGGAGGTGTTTCTAATCACATTTTATGTGAGATGAAGCCGAAGTTCTATGTGATGAAGGAAGTTTCTAAGTTCACAGAGCACACAGCAGGTCTTGGGTTTGAACTCGGGTACATCTGGTGCCAAGTCCGATGCAACCTGTGCTTCATCGTGAAGACTTCCTCTCAAGTTGGAGCCCTGGGAACCCCACCGTCTCTTGGTACTCATGGCCTTCTTAGGGTGTGAGAACCATGCAGAGGGATAGACATTCAGTGGCATGTCAAGTTTACCAAGTCATACTCACCTGTTCTTTCACTCAACATAACCAAGGGGGGAAAAGGGTGTGACAAAACTTTCTGGCACTTCAAGTAACCTATAAGGCAATTAATTTGAGAGGCTCAGTTTTGGTAATTATAGAATTTAGCTATCCTATTTAGTCATTCATTCAAACAAATACTTATTTCTTGTCTTTCTTTAGGTAGGTGGGCACTTGTCTGTCAAATCCCTGGCCCAGATTAATCTCTACTCAATTGGACCTCTAGAGGAACATTTAGTACATGCAGATTTACTTCTGCATACATTTTAAATAAGGATATAAACTTTTGGATCAAGTGAACATGCATCTGGTGCTGTACTAGATGTGAAGTCAAAATTGATAAAGTAGTTGCACCCTCCAAATATCTCTCTTGAGCTCAATAAAACAGACCTAATATATGTTTCCTCCATTCATATTCTTCTGGCTGTGGATCTCCATTCATACCAAGACTCATCAAAATGCACTTCTTGTGATGTCTTTTTGTTTATATGTATTTCCAATGTTTACAAATATCAAAAATTTAGAGTGTCATTCTGTATAATTGCAAAAATCCAGTGTAAGTTAGAATACTACAACATGAGAATACTTATCCTATAAAAAAGCAAATGAATGTAGAGAACAGGGCAATGTCCATTTCTGCACTCTTGCTAACGGAAGTGCTCTAATAGACCCTGTAACATAAAATCTTCTGAAGAGAACATGTCTCTTAAAGAATTATCCTTCTCACAACATGTAAAGAATCTTTTCAATTGTTTGTCATTCCATGTAAGAGAGTAATAAAAAGAACCAGGGCTAAAGTAGCATGTAGATGAAGCCAATGTTATGACTGGAAGCTGGATGGTTCCCTAACAGCAGGTGCTGATAACTGCAAGCTATTTACATGGAAACTATGGGACAAAGTTTGAGAATAGTTTGAGAACTATGGGAGAATAAAGCCTTGGGCACCAGAACCGAGCCAAGCCTTTTGAGGGGTGTTGAAGTGGTCTGTAGCCAGTTGTAACCCCTGGCAGTCCACATAAACATCTGCACTTTGGAGGAAGGTTTCCCGAAAACCTTGCAGATTTTGACAAATTAAGAACTCAAACAACGAACTCAAAAATCAAAGATTAACAAACGTGCAGAATAGCAACCACCAGAATGTGAGTCAGCAGAAATTAGAAATAATTTGATTCACCAAGGATTGTGGTTTTTGGTATTGTAAGATAGATAATAATAAATCAATATCTGTGAAGTGTTGAACAAAATAAAGGGCATTATCACAAAAATGAGCAAAATAAGACATTATCAAGAATTAAAGGGTAGATATAAAATACACTCAAACTTCTAAAAATGAATAAATTTGTGGAAAATTAAAACTTAATGAGTGGTGACTTTACCATGGCCATGTGGGAGGAAATGTTATCAGACTTGCCCACCTGTCATAAACAACTATAAAATGCAAACAATAAGAATGAATGCACAACTGCTTTTAGAAACTGGATAAGAGACAGAGCAAGACTATGATTATTTTAATAAGAGGCAAAACACCTGATCAGAGGCGATGATGATGCTCATACCTCCTGAGTGCATATTCTTAGCCATGGAGCGGGGCTGAGAAGCCCAGGCAGATGCTGAGGTTGAGCTGGGCTGAGGCAGCATTGAATGGTATTCATGGGTATTAGAATTTGAGGGAAGTCTGTCAAGAGGGGGGAATTGGTCACAAATAAGATCCAAGAAACTTTTGTGGGGATCATTGCAGGTCTTAGCAGAAAACTGAGCTGGACATGCACAGAGACTAAAAATGTTGGTTCAACAGTGGCTACTGCAGGCTGAAAGCTGCAGCAATCTAGAGGCTGTAGAGGGCCAGGCAATACTGAAGTTTCAGGCCAGCAGAGTAAAGACACTAAGCATCCTGGGCACTGAGTTGAGACACCAAAAATCTCTCACTTCAGAAGGAACATTCCCTAAAGTAAGAGTCATTCCCTAGTAATAAAAGAAATAGACACTAACCACTCAAGAAGTATTATATGGTTTGGCTGTGTCCCTACCCAAATCTCCTCTTGAATTATAGCTACCATAATTTACAAGTGTTGTGAGAGGGACCCAGTGAGAGATAATTAAGTCATGGGGGAGATTTCTCCCATACTGTTCTCATGGTAGTGAATAAGTCTCATGAGATCTGTTGGTTTTATAAGGGGAAACCCGTTTTGCTTGGCTCTGATTCTGTCTTGCCTGTTGCCATGAAAGACATGCCTTTTTCCTTCTGCCATGATTATGAGGCCTCCCCAGCCATGTGCCATGTGGAACTGTGAGACAGTTAAACCTTTTTTTCTTTACAGCTTACCTAGTTTTGTGTAGGTCTTTGTCAGCAGCATGAAAATAGACTAACACAAAGTATAAAACCCGGCATTACAGGAGAGGATGCAGCCAGTAATATACTTGCTTTCCTTTAAAGGAAGACCTTATAATTCTGACTTCTTATAGCACATCACCCACAAGAGCCAACATACAACAAAAATTTCTAGGCTGTAAGGAATCAGGAAAATTTGACAAATAATTTAAGAAACAGAAGTTAATAGAAACAATCATGAAACAAAACAGAAGGAAGAAATAGCAGAAAAGGACTTCGAAAGACCCATAAATTAAGTGCAAAGATTTAAAAGAAAATCTAGACATATGAGGGACTGTATGGAAAATCTCAACAATAAAATGAAAACTACAAAAAGGTAAAAATGGAAACCATAGAAAGAAAAAGTTACGAGAAATAGGAATTTAACTGGCTAGGCTAACAGCAAATTTGAAAGAACAGATGAAAACCTTTGAACTAGAAGAAAAAACAAGAAAAATGTTAAATCTGATAAGCAGAAAAGAAAATGATATTTTAAAAAATGATTAGAGCCATGGTGAGATTTAGGATAATTTCAAATAGCCTATTATAAATTAAATTCAACTCTTAGAATAGAGAACAAATAAATGAGGCATCAAAAACAGAAGAAAATTAAATCATGGCAATTTGGTAAATAATATTAATAATTAGCAAAATAATTAATCTGCAGATCCAAGAACTTATTCAGTAAATGTACTGAGTAAAAAATAAATGAATATAAACGTAGACATTTTCAGTATCAAACTTCTGAAAACTTAAGATGAAAGGATTGTTTGCTGTGTGTGTATAGGAAAACAGTTAATTATGGTGTATTAATCTTGTATCCTGCAAACTTGAACTAATTTATTAGTTTTAGTAGTTTTTAGTGGGTTTTTAGTATTTTCTATATATAAGACCATGTCTTCTGTAAATAGAGATAGTTTTACTTCTTCCTTTCCAAACTGGCTGCCTTTTCTTTTTCTTGCCTAATTGCCCTGGCTATAACCACCAGGGAAGGAAGAGCAGAATCTTTGTCTTGTTCCTGATCTTAAGGGGAAAGCATCCAGTCTTACACTATTCAGTATGATGTCAGCTGTGGGGGTCTTTTCAGGCACCATTTTTATCATGTTGGGAAATTTCCTTCTTGTTCCACTTTTGTGAGTGCTTTTACAAGGTGTTTTCTTTTTATTTGTTTCGTTTGGTTTGGGCTTGTCTTTAATAGTTTATGTTCTTTATTCTCTTTGTTTTTGTTTATTTAATACTTCCCTTCTTTTTCCCCTTTTTCCTTTTGTTAGCAGGGAGAAGAAGAACATGCTAAAAAGTTGGCAATTCCTTGGGAGATGGAAAGAGAGTACATGTACTCCCTATGTTTCCGAGTTTCTCCTGTAAGGCAAGCTGGCACTGGAGACTCAATCTTGGTGAGCCTCAATACTTAGATGAGAACAGTCAAGAAAGGATGATAGGAAGCCTCTAGGATAAGTGAAAACCTGGCCTGTAAGAAACAGGTAATGACCCAAACCAGGCAAACTGAATGCCACTGATACAAGAGGTCAGCACAAGATCAGAGAGTGGAGATTAAACTGTTTAGGAAGCAGACGAGCATAGATAGAACTGAGCCCAGGGGACGGGGGAAAGACAAGAAATAGGTAGGAGAGTTCTGGGCTGTGTCCATGAGCCCAGCTTGAGGGATTGAAGCTCCCTGACAAGAGGCTAACTAGGTGGCTTGTGGCAGCAAGCCTGCCTGCTTCAAAGGTCCAACACCAGGATGCAAAATGGAGAGAGAAGCAATGTGACCATTCTGTAAGAATAAGTGACGTGGAAGAGCAAGTGTCAGGCCCTGTGAAGAGAGGCCTGCAGAAACCTAAGAAAGAGGTGGAAACAAGTTCACTCTGTAAACTATTGAAAGCAGCTATTTTCTCCTTTTAAAGTTTGTCTTATTAACTGAGTTTCATAAATCATGCTACAAAAAATAATATGAATCCAGTAGACTTGCTAAACTATGAATTTGTTCTGTAAGCCTACTAAAATTGTCTGCCTTTGTATTATAATAGAAAAACAAAAGAAGTAAATGGCAGTAAAGACAGAATGCTAACATGAAAATATGAAAGAGCTTTTTGTTCTCCGGGATGCTTAATTAAAATGCATTTTGCTTTGAAATCAGACAACTTCGAAATAGAGTTTGTTGAAGGCCAGATGACAGCCTGATCTGGAAATAACAAGAGTAGAGACTATAAGACTGAAGAGTCTGAGCACTAGGGAAGGGCCCAAGGTTGTGACGGGAAGGTGTCGAAGACAAAACCATCTAGCATTTTGAGGTCAGAGTCCAGACACAAAACAATCTCAGACTATAAAAGTCAAAAGACTGAGATTTCACAGAATGAATATAAAGGCCCCAACTTGATTTCCAAAATTCAATAGCAAAAGCCATCTAGTCTTGGCAGAGCTAGCATCTGAAATGCATTTGTGTGCTCTTTGCCAGTAAAAAAAAAAAAAAACTGGTCTTGATCTGGGCAGTACTTGGCATAGAGCTCTGGGTCTCACTACTGGACACCTAACTGCCCTTCCTCCATTCATTCGTTTATTCACTTATCAGATATTCACCGAATACTTTCTATGTGCTGGGCACTGTTCTGAGCATTGGGAATGCAACAGTGAACAAAATGGTTATATTTCGTGCCCTATGGGGCTTATAGTCTAGCAAGGGAAGAGAGGCAGTAAACAAATAAATAAGTATAATATAAAATGGGTCAGATGGTGATAAATATTACAAAGACTATAAATGAGGCAAGGAAGAGAGACAATGTTAGAGAAACAATTTGAACAGGACGAACAAGGATGACCTCACTGAGAATGTAATACCTCAGCAAAGACCTGAAGCATGTGAGGGAGAGAGCCCTGGTGACAGACAGGAAAAAGTATTCGGGGTTGAGCTAGGCTGGTCTTGCACTACTGACAACATCTTATTCAACTATGTAGCCTCCATCAAACCTGACAAGCAAGGTTATACTTTTCATCTTGATAGGCAGTATAATGAAGAGAAAGGCTTTTCAGTGAATTTTGGTCTGCCTTCACAATTGACTAGACATATGGCCCTTTGAATGCATAAAATGAAAATGGTTATGTTTAGCATATGAGCTCAGAGTACAAGGCCACTATATACCATTTTCTCTTTTTCATGACCCTTTCATGTGGTCTCCTTTTTCTCAACTGCAACTTCCAGATATGCTAATACCAAGAACACTGTGTGAACACCAACAGCACAATGATTTTTATCAAAATTATTTTCTACTCCCAAAATAATCTAAGTTTGTTCAGTTATCCTTGGTTTGGAGAAGGATGGATATAGGAGAAAAAATTGTTAGTGTGAGGGGAAGAAAGCTCATTAGGAGGCATCCCACTTAGGAATTTAGGGGAAAAATAATTTGTCTATTACAAGAAAATATACGTGTGCTTCTGAGTGGCCTTAGGCTTTGCTTTTCTTCTGGGTGCCCATTAGCCTCAGATTTATCATGAAGAGAAGATGAACTGGCCCCAAATCAGCAAAGATAAGAGGCTTCCTGGCAAGAAGTGAACAAGAAAGACAGGAAGCAACAAAGAGGGCCAGAGAAAGATGAGGAGAAAATGCTGTCCTAGCAGCAGTAAATAAATCATTTGTTAAAAAGGATATTTGGCTAAATTGCCTCCCAGTATGTATTCCCACTGGGCATTTTTAATCAGAAAATGCGGAGCATCATGAAAACAGTTTAGAGGTGGAGACTGTGCTGCCAGAGGAACCTAGAGGGGGTTTCAAAGGAGGGAATCATGTTGCCAAAGTGTGAAAAGAGCTCCCATCACACCTTGTGACTCACTAGCTGTATGTCTTTAGGCTAGAAATAAATCCCACAGCCTCAATTATGTCCCCTATAATACAGAGATTCTAACTAAAACTGATTATCTTCACCCTTTCTTCTGACAGTATATCAAAAATAGCAAGTTCTTTTTCAACATGATCCACAATATCTTCATGAAAGACCTGCTAATTATCAAGGGTAAGTAGGAAATTTTAAAAGGAAGCTGATGTCTTGAAACTCAGAACCTGGAACCTGAGATGCTATGACCGATGCTTGAGCCCTGTCTTCTACATCTATTAAACTGCATGTCCAGACTTCTGAATCCCAAGTTTCTTATCTATTATAATATAAACTGGGGAAAGAGATATCTACTTTAAAAGATTGTTGTAACTGCTAAATAGTGAATGTAAACTTTTAAAAAATGAATTATAAAACCCTTTTCCAAAACATTGTATGTAGTGTGGGGGAGAGGGTACAGTGTATAGTTTATGAAGGATATTAGCAATACTTAAAACACCTTTGTGATGTAGGTATGATTATGATGATACCCAATTCATGGATGAGAATTAGGGTAAATAAGACTACTGTACTAATTCATTATTGCATTGCTATTATAGAATAATTTATAAAGAAAAGAGATTTAATTGACTTATAGTTATGCAGGCTGTACAGGAAGCATGGCTGGGGAGGCCTCAGGACACTTACAATCATGGTGGAAGGTATAAGAGAAGCAGTCACGTTTTCACATGGTGGAGCAGGAGTGAGAGTGAAAGGAGAGGTGCTACACACTTAACCAGATCTCGTGAGAACTCACTCACTATCATGAGAACAGGCAAGGGGGATGTCTGCCCCTATGATCCAATCACCTCACACTGGGTCCCTCTTCCAACACCGAGGATTACAATTCAACATGAGATGAGGGTGGGGACACAGAACCCAACCTTATCAACTACTAATTATGGAAAAAGAATACAAATTGTAAATGATCCAAGTTGATCCACATGGATGATGTCAGTTAGTCACTAAGCCAAATGCTTTATTTGGTGGACCTGAAACTAAACTGTTTCACAAGTAAAATTACTTGTACTTCCAAATATTGTAAATTCCATGGTCCTGCCTATCCACCCACTCTGTACCCCAAAAACATGAGATGAAGCTGAGGCTTAAGCCCTTCATACCTGAACAATATCCAGCTCTCTCCTTTATCCCCAGTGCAGACTATACCTGGTCTACACAGCACAATCGATAAATACTGGTTGAACAAATGAGGCATTCTGAACATTAATATATTTCCACCCCTAGGCCAGCTCCAACGGCCTACCCAATATCAATTCTGGGATCTAGAATTGAATTTTTGGACTAGACATTAAAGGAAAGAGAGAAAATACCCAGACTGCTTTGGTTTAATAGGTGTGCTAAAAAAGCATTGGCATCTAGGTATTCAGAAAAAGCATAAGTAAATGCTCTGTCTGGTTCAAACTCTGACTCTATGACTCCATTGTTTTTCTTATTGACATTTAGATTTTAGAAAAGGTTGTTGCTTACAAAGCAGAGGGCACAGAAAGCTGAAAGTTCTACTTGCTGCAACTTACTGTTGTGTCTTCTCTCTTAAAGGTTTGTTCTTTCCTTTTTCTTTTCTCCACTACCTTATAATCCCTCCTCTCACATCTGCCTTCCTATCTTCCTGTCCTCATTTTGTCTAATATGTAAAATGGAAATTATGGAGATTTTTCACATTGAAGATATTAGGATATTATGAGGATTAAATTTGATAATTACTGTGATGGGCTTACCACAATGATTGGCACAGAGTAAGACCTCAAGAAAATGTCTATCCTTACTTCTATCACATTCAACACTTACGGCAACCTTAGCACATAAAAAGTGACTCACCCGGGGAAAACAGTAAAATCTAGATCTAGACATAGGTCTTATTCCACAGACCATATTGACCCACCTTCCCAAGCTGGAAGAGAAGACATGAAAGTGCCTGGAATTGCACTTTTCCACTGAGGCAGACAGAGTGAGAAGCTGGAAGGAACCAGCCCAACCATATAAAATGTAGCTCAGCGCGATAGGCAAGGCAATGATTATAGATATATTTATAGTCCAAGTGAGCCGCTGACCATGGAGAGCCAAGGTGAACACAATTTCCAATTTGTAGGAAGCATTTGTACTGAGTTATACTAAAATCCAAATAGATAGGAATGCCAAGGGGAGACGTCCTCAGGCTTGAAAGTTCAGAAACAATTCTGTAGGAAGGGAATGGCAAAAGTAAGTCTGGACTGCATTTATTGACAGAAATCAGGTCCAATAACTAGAGGAAAAGGATCAAGGCTAAAGCTCTATTATAAAGACAGAGGCTCTCCCAGGATAAGAATCAGGAGGAAGTAATCAAAGTGACTTAATAATGAAAGGTATATGTTATTGACCATCTGCTTTTTTCCTGGTGTTCTATATTGTAACCTAATTTATTTCTCATAGCCTCTTTTTACAGCAGATATAATTATCTCTCTCTAATATCCAAAGACACTTAGGCTCAGAGAAGTTAAATAATTTCTCCTAAGTTGTCTCCCTCAGTCAAAGGTAATTCCTGGGAAGGGGCTCAGCAATCAGAGAGCAGCATCCCACACTCCACACCAAGTAAGTGCCTTGGTCCTAAGTTAGGGGAAACCACATAAGTGACTTTCACCTCCTCCAGATAGAGGGTGCAGTTACAAGGGTAGAAGAGCTCCACAGAATGCTGAATTTTCTAACCCAGAAAGTCTGTAATGTCAAGGTCAGCTCCGAATTGAGGAGGGAGTGAGACTCTGAGATTTCAGATTAGAATCTGAATCTCTCAGATTAGAATCTGAGATCCAAGATGGCGGATCACTAGCAGCTCAGGACTGCAGCTCCCAGTAAAAGCGCAGAGAGCCAGCGGACGCCACACTTACCGATAAATTTTTGCTGCCCACGGAACAGGACATTCCCAGCGGAGGAGCCCCACGGGTCGCCAGCGCGACCCTTTCGGCTGGCGCGGCTTTTTTGCCGGCGTCTCGGCTCGGCGGCTCTTGGTGCGGAATAAACGGGACTGAGTCTCCTTTTGGATGATGTTTGGCGCTCTGGGAAGTCAGAGCAGTCCATCCAGCTGACTGAAAAAGGGACTGAGAAGCCAGACCGGAGACCCCCCGGGCAGAAAAGCACCACGAACTTCAACGCTGCTGTCTTAGCTTGCGTTGCGAGTCGCACAGTGAAAAGTACATAGATTCCGGAGCTGGGAATGAACAAGCTGGACGTCCACTCAGAGACCTAATTTGAAAGTGGATAATTACAAAGACGACAGATGGATAAAACCATAAAGATGCCAAGAAGCCACC
>PVKP010006540.1:0-82356 GCA_004027715.1 Plecturocebus donacophilus
GATTACAGGTGCACCCCATCACGCCCAGCTACTTTTTCTGTTACTAGAGACGGGGTTTCATCATGTTGGCCAGGCTGGTCTCGAACTCCTGACCTGGTGATCCGCCCTCCTCGGTCTCCCAAAATGCTGAGATTACAGGCGTGAGCCACCGCGCCCGGCCAGAATTTTTTTCTTATGTAAGCAGTCCTGATGTTCAACTATTAAATCTTTATTACACATAAGAGCATTATAATAAACATCGGTGTGCAATTATTTCACTCTAAGATTTCTATCTCGGTCAATTCCTGACTTATCCTCTCTAAACCTGACGGCTTTAACAGCCATAAATTTGTTTCCTTGTGTACTGAGAAAAAATATATACATCACAGAGTTATGAGCATTAATAATGTCATTCGCATTAGCAAGTGGCATCCTGAGTGCAGCTTCTTTAGAAATTATTTGTTCACGTTTCTGACCTTCGTTTTAGACAAACTTTCTCGTATCTGTATGTGGGGAAGGGGATGAGCAGTTTGTATTTAAGTTTCAGTTGTGTGATCTTTAAAAGGGAGGTGGTGGCTGGGTGCAGTGGCTCACGCCTGTAATCCCAGCACTTTGGGAGGCTGAGGCGGGCGGATCACGAGGTCAGGAGTTCGAGACCAGCCTGGCCAACATAGTGAAACCCCGCCTCTACTAAAAATACAAAAATTAGCTGGCTGTGGTGGTGTGAGCCTGTGGTCGCAGCTACTTAGGAGGCTGAGGCAGGAGAATCGCTTGAACTCGGGAGGCGGAGGCCGCAGTGAGCCGGATCACGCCATTGCACTCCAGCCCCGACAACAGTGTGAAACTCCGTCTCAAAAAAACAAAAAGGGAGAGATGGTGTGGGTTTCCTGATCGACAAGGACTGAACCAGTTTAGGTGTGAATTTTTAGGATAGAACTAGATAAAACGAGATAAGGAGCCTGAATGCTGTTTTCTTTTAACAGGTAATAGACTGGGCTTTAAAGGCATAGCTGCCATACGTAATAAAAGTGATTAATGGCTGATAAGTGTCGCTACCATCTTAGGTCGCTTCACAAGGGATCTAATTCAGAATTAAGGACCCCTAGCGGTCTTCAATTCAGTTAACTGCTGAGACCACAGCGGTAGATTTTTTAACCCGGACCCAACAAAGAAGCCCACATAGCACAGCCTTGACGTCACTCAAAGACAAGCCCCAGTCCCGACTGCTAGAGCAGTGACCCGCCCCTCTACCTCCGTCAGGGGCCTCGCCACGCCTCAGGGGGCGGGGCGATGCCGAACTGCGGCGGGCTGGCTCAGTAAAGCAGAGCCAGCGGGGGAAGATGGCGGCGGCTGTTCCACAGCGGGCGTGGACCGTGGAGCAGCTGCGCAGTGAGCAGCTGCCCAAGAAGGACATTATCAAGTTTCTGCAGGACCACGGTTCAGATTCGGTACCGGAGGCGGAGGGGCGGCCGGGCTGGTGCGGCTGAGGGACGCCTCACCCCCCTGGAGATGCCCATACATTCCGTATTCCTCTGTGCCCCCGCCCTCGTCTTTCCGCGGCCGGTGGCCCGGCAGGCCGCAGCGGCCCAGTGTGCGCTTCAGAGCCTCGCTCCCGCCCCTCGGGCGTTCCCTACTGGGGCAGCGGAGCAGCTTTATTTCTTGGGGCACACGGGTTGCATTTGTAGAGTTAGAACCTCACTGCGATCCTTGAGTAGGGGTGGAGGCCAGAAAAAAATGGACCCGAAGATTCTGGGGTTAGGGCGGGGAGGCCGAGGGATAGTGGTGTGGATGAGACTCCTGGGAGCGGGGCGCCGGCTGCTAGGGAAATGGGAAGGGGTGTGAAGATTTCTGTGGGAACAGTTATCCACCTTGGCTTTTCTCAGCAATTTACTAAATACTTAACATTAATGCGAGTGATTTTTTAAAAATCCGTAGGTTGTGGTTTAAGTTTCGGTTTAACATATCGACCCTTTAAATGACCTTCTCACCTTTATACTTTAAGGGAGCTACGTACACATTTTTCTTGTGCAGTGGTCTCCCATTGCTATAAACAGATTAATAAATTTATTTGGAATTCTTTATACTGTATGCTCTCCATTTGTCAGCATAGTCTCCATCTTAACCATTCGTCTATCGTGAAGTTATTTTTGTCATTTTCTTTCTTTGGAAATTAAGATCATTCATGTGTCTTTTAAATTGCTGAGATAGTTGTGCACGCCGCATTCTCCTCTTACAAGCGGCAGACTGCTTGTGTTTTCTATACAATTTTAAAAATTCTAAATTTTAATTTAGAAAAAATTGTTTCTGGGTTTTATTTATTTTTGAGCTGGAGTCGAGCTGTCACCCAGGCTGGAGTGCAGTTGAGTGCTATCGGCTATTGGCAACCTCTGCCTCCTGGGTTCAAGCGATTCTCCTGCCTTAGCCTCCCAAGCAGCTGGGACTACAGGTGCGCACCACCACGCCCAGCTAACCTTTTTGTATTTTTAGTAAAGACAGTGTTTCACCATATTGGCCAAGGTGGTCTCGAACTCCTGACCTCGTGATTCACCCGCCTCGGCTTCCCAAAGTGCTGGGATTACAGGCGTGAGCCACCGCGCCTGGCCCGTTTCTGGTTATTTTGAGGAGATTATATTTTGTTTTCATTTTGGACGGTCGTCTGGACAGGGCGATAAAAGAACTCTCCAACTTCCAGTTCCTTCTTCCTGAATCTGGCATTCGCATCTTAGATTAATGTAGTAAATATTAATACAACATCTGTAACAAAACCTTTTCTCAATGTTTGGAGGTACAAGAGCGAAAAACAAAGAACATGTATCGGGGAGCTTACCCCATTTTAATGGAACTATTTTTTCTTAAACCAATTAGTATTTCATCTGAAACAATAGACGTATCATTAACATGTATTAATCCTTTAGTCCTGTACTTCATCATAGTCTTATGAAACAAATCATGCCAATGTGGAATCGAATGTAAAACTGGGCCACTTGGGGCAATTTCAACAGACTTGGATTATCAAAATGTTTTTATAACATAGTAATCTTTTAAATCCATAGTCTCAGCCAGGCGTGATGGCTCGTTTCTGTAATCCTAGCACTTTGGGAGGCCAAAGGGGGTGGATCACTTGAGGCCAGGCATTCCAGACCAGCCTGGCCAACGTGGCAAAACCTCATTTCTACTAAAAGTACAAAAGAAATTAGCTGGGCGTGGTGGTGGGCGCCTCTAATGTCAGCTATTCGGGAGGTTGAGGCAGGAGAATCGTTTGAACCCAAGAGATGGAGACTCTTACTGTGTGACAGACTCTATGCTAAATGCATTAAATTGATTGTTACATTTTTATCCTTATAGCAACTCTTTGACATAGAGGCTGTTACTAATCTTCCACTACAGATATGGCTGAGTCTTGTGATTTTTTTTTTTTTTGGAGACAGAGTCACACTCTGTCGCCCAGGCTGGAGTGCAGTGGCACAATCTCGGCTCACTGCAACCTCTGCCTCCCAGGTTTGAGCGAGTCTCCTGCCTCAGCCTCCCTAGTAGCTGAGATTACAGGCCCACACTGCCATGTCCACCTGATTTTTTGTATTTTAGTAGAGACGGGGTTTCACCATGTTGCCCAGGCTAGTTGCAAACTCCTGAGCTCTGGTGATCCACCCGCCTCAGCCTCCCAAAGTGCTGGGATTACAGGCATGAGCCACCACGCCTGGCGAGGCTGAGTCTTTAGACAGGCTTAGTCCCCTTTGTAGTATCAGACAGCTAGGACTTTTTTTTTTTTTTTTTTTTTTGAGACAGAGTCTCGCTCTGTCACCCAGGCTGGAGCGCAGTGGCACGATCCTGGCTCACTGCAACCTCTGCCTCCGAGGTTCAAGCAATTCTCTTGCCTCAGCCTTCCTAGCTGGGACTTCAAGCATACGTCGCCATGCCCAGCTAATTTTTGTAATTTTAGTAGAGTTGGGGTTTTGTCATGTTGGCCAGACAGGTCTCAAACTCCTGACCTCAGGCGATCTGCTGGCCTTGGCCTCCCTCCCAAAGTGCTGGGATTATAGGCGTGAGCCACCGTACCTGGCCCAAACAGGTAGGATTTTAACCTAGGTAATATGACTCCACAGCCCATACACTTAGCAATTTTATGTGTGTGTGTGTGTGTGTGTATATACACATATACATATATGTGTGTAGGTGTGTGTGTATATATCATGTTAGGCATAGCTATCTCAACGTATCTGTGTTACCTGCTTGTATAACAGTGAGTCTTCCTAGTCTCCCAAGAATGGGTTAAAGATGCCTCAGGATAGCTATGCCCAACCTGGCTGGAGGTTCTCAAAGGCTGCACCCAAGTATCCTCCTGCAGTGAGCAGCTGCCTCAAGTCACCACAGTGTGCTTGCTGTATAAATGTTATTTTTTGTGAGTACGTGACTGGGAAAAGGTTAAGACAAACCACTCTGTCCAGTACGTAACACTGCAGTTCCAGTCTTGTGAATAATTCTTATAAATATCCAATTTTTACAAAATCTATCTTATATTTTTTTGGTAATGAAATAGAGTATAAACTATAGGGTTTGTTTCTTCAATACTAGTACTATTGAAAATACAACTGCTAACATAAAAGGGTCATTTTCTAATTTTAGACACTTCTTACTTGAGATAAGTTTCTTGATTACCCAGCTTTTCCCCTTATAGTTTCTTGCAGAACATAAATTATTAGGAAACATTAAAAATGTGGCCAAGACCGCTAACAAGGACCACTTGGTTACAGCCTATAACCATCTTTTTGAAACTAAGGTGAGTATTGTTAGATTTTGTTAGCAGAACATCACTTTTGAAATTTTATTTCCTAAAAGATGTTTAAAATGCATTTATTTGCTGAATGTGTTGGAGCTTCTCCACCTGCAATTTTTCTGAACTGTTATCGTAAGTGGACTAGCTGTCAAATCTGGCAAGGTTAATCAGCAATATGGCAGAATGTTTCATTACTTTCAAAGGGTTTGGATTTTATAGCTTAAATTGAGACAACAAATTCTTTTTTTTTTTTTTTAAGATGGGGTTTCACCATGTTGGTCAGGCTGGTCTTGAACTCCCGACCTCAGGTGATCCACCTGCCTTGGCCTCCAAAGTGCTTGGATTACAGGCATGAGCCACCACGCCCGGCCGAGACAACAAATTCTTAAGGCCACTAAAGTTATAAATTCATTAGGGCAGTGGTATTTCCATATTACTTTAGCATATAGTGTATATTAAATTTTTTTGTTGTTTTATTATATATATTAAATGTTATACAGAAAATAAGTTTCCATTTCACTAATGAATTTAAAGTCTGGTTTAGATTTAGGCTAAGCATTTACAAAAATAAATTTTAAGATATTCTCCCATATTTGTTCACTATGAAATGAATATCTTTCACAGAAAAAAAATCTTTATTAAGGAGTTATTTGCATAGTATTTGTATCTCTGGGTATGAGTTGGCCTTTCTAATGTCATGGTTCTCATTTCAGAATTTATATTGTAAGCTGGTTTGAAAGTAATAATTTATGTTTAAAAATAAATTATGAATTTTTTCTTTGTTCTTAGTTTCCTTAGACCATTTATTCACAATTGTGTTATATAACCTATATTTATTGTACAAATGTTCATTTAATTGAGAGGCTGAAAATCTTGATGTTGCTCCTTGGCTTTAGCCTGTCCTGAATATGATGTTAGAACATTTTCCTTACAGCGTTTTAAGGGTACTGAAAGTATAAGTAAAGTGTCTGAGCAAGTAAAAAATGTGAAGCTTAATGAAGATAAACCCAAAGAAACCAAGTCTGAAGAGACTGTGGATGAGGTCTGTATATACTATTTTCTTATTTTATCATGTGGATTCTAGAAATTGTATTTATTTCTTTATTATTTGCATTAATTTCTCATAGTGAAGGGTGGTTGAGTATGACTACTTTCAATGAGCCAAACAGTTAGTTGGAGTGTGCCGTTTCCCTTAGGGACAGAAATAATCCTAAGTGCTAGTGCTTTACAGTTATTAGCCTATCCTGTGAAATACTTCTGACATTGTATTTATTATTGCTGCCATAGGTGGCCAGACCTTCCGAGCTTTCAAAGCTATTTTAAGATCTTGATTCTATAGCCAAGTTGGACTAAGTGAAATAAACTTTCTTTTGATTATTTTTAGCTGTTTCTAATGTACGTGATGTCCCTGGCAATAGAAATAATCCAGGCGTGGCTGCAGGATGTGGGTTCATCTGTCTCCGCTTTCCCAACTCATGTTTTATATTTTGGTACAAAGGTTTAAAGAAGCAGATTAATTCATTCCTGCTAATTAGTAGAGCTAAGAGCAGCTGCTAAGAATTGACTTAGCAGAACTGAATTGATTATAATCTTGTCATTTCTGATCATATGTAACTATCTAAGCTCGCTCATTGGCTCACTAATTGCTAGCAGTCTTAGTATCAGTGATAATCTATCCTTAGTTCTTGTAAAGAGGTGTAGCCTATTGATGACAGTGTAGTTTTTGGATATTTGTGGAAAGTATAAGTTCAATTATACAGTTATAGATGCTTATTTTATTAAAGCTCGTTAATTTTGCATGATTTTTTCCTATTGGCTAAAAAGCACAAATTAATGATTGTGAGTATATGTGCATATAAAGCAATTTTAAAGTTTATCACAATTGCCAGGCGTGGTGACTCACGCCTGTAATCCCAGCACTTTCGGAAGTTGAGGTGAGCAGATCACCTGAGGTTAGGAGTTCGAGACCAGCCTGACTAACATGGAGAAACCCCGGTCTCTACTAAATATACAAAATTAGCTGGGCATGGTGCTGCCTGCCTGTAATCCCAGCTCTTGGGAGACTGAGGCAGGAGAATCGCTTGCACCCAGGAGGCGGAGGTTGCAGTGAGCTGAGATCACGCCATTGTACTCCAGCCTGGGCAACAAGAGCAAAACTGTCTCAAAAAAAAATTTTTTTTTTAATTTTTAAAAAAAGTTTATCAATTAATATTTGATAAATGTATCTAATGACTAGCTACTAAGGTAAATGGAGCAATTATTATTGAAGGGTTTCAGAAGCAACTGGCAACATAGTTTGCCTTCCAGAAAATTAGAATGAGGGTGGTTTTAGGAGACAGATAGTATTTCATTAAGGAGTCAAGAAGTTACAAATAAACTAAATGGCAAGTTCATAAGAGCTAGAGACAATCTAGAGAGATCTTTGAGGGTCCTGAACTATATCATTTTATTTAAAACCCCTTCATTTAACTGGCCAGCTTGAGCCCAATTATGTACTGTGTCTGTTTTCCTGGCGCCCTAGATTCAAAAGCCTCTTGTGCATTCCTTTGCTAATCCTCCCTGTCAACTCTGACTTCATGTTTTGGGACTGGAGAGCAGGCATTAAAACACATAATCATAAAACCTTTTATTGATCCTGGTATAAACTCATGCTTAATATTAGCCAAGCATGTTTTCTAGTTTCATTGCTACTCAACAACATTTATACCATCCTTTGCCCAATTCTCTATCACATTGCTCATTGCTCACATAAGGTATTCGACATTTTCTCACAAATTCTTACTCACCTTTTTTTTTTTTTTGAGACAGTCTTGCTCTGTTGCCCAGGCTAGAGTGCAGTAGTGCCATCTAGGCTCACTGCAGCCTCTACCCCCGGGTTCAAGTGACTCTCCTGCGTCAGCCTCCCCAGTAGCTGGGACTACGGTCACGCGCCAGCACGCCCGGCTGATTTTTG
Source organism: Plecturocebus donacophilus (assembly GCA_004027715.1). Taxonomy (NCBI): domain Eukaryota; kingdom Metazoa; phylum Chordata; class Mammalia; order Primates; family Pitheciidae; genus Plecturocebus; species Plecturocebus donacophilus. The sequence goes on from PVKP010006540.1 coordinate 7,707, forward strand.
TATTTTTAGTAGAGACAGGTTTCTCCAATGGTCTTGATCTCTTGGCCTCAATTTACGTGTCCACCTCACCCTTCCAAAGTACTGGGATTCCAAGCGTGAGCCACTGTGCCTGGCTTCCCTTCTCATTATATGCTCCTGTGTTTTTTACCAAAATGTGAATGTCTAGCTATTGCCATTCCCTTCTTCCCAACTTACAAGTTCTCTGAATCTTTGTCTCACTTTTTCTTTCTCATGTCTCCTTCAGGACTAATGTTGTCAGACATCTTTCTTTTATTTTAAATGTTCTTTTTTTTTTTTTTTTTTTTTTCCCATTTTCAAGCATTCTAAGCAAGACCTCAGACCTGGAATGTTAGAAACATTGTTCCTCTCTTGCGTCCCTTCTCTTTCTTTATCCATTCAGTCTCAAAATGGGTATTCTAATAAGATTTCTAAAACAATACTTTGCAAACCACAGCCTGCTGAAAAATTTTCAATAATTCCATGCTGTCTAGAATTGCACTGTTCAGTATGGTAGTTACTAGCCATATGTAGCTACAGAGTGCTTTAGCTACTTTGAACTGAAATGTACCTTAACAGTAAAATATGTACTTAGTTTCAAAAATGTGATTTAGACATTTAAAAAAATATATTTTAAAATATCTCAGTATTTTTATATTGATTACTTATTGAACTGATAGTATATGGGATGTTTTAGTTTAAATAAGATATATTTTTCATTTTATAAATTTTTACTTTCTTAAGACAGGGTTGGCCTGGCACGGTGGCTTGTGCCTGTAATCCCATAATCCCAGCACTTTGGGAGGCTGAGGTGGGCGGATCACTTGAGGTCCGGAGTTTGAGACCAACATGGTGAAACCCTGTCTCTACTAAAAATACAAAGATTAGCTGGGCATGGTGGCGCCTACCTGTAATTCCAGCTACTCAGGAGGCTGAGGCAGGAGAATCGCTTGAACTCAGGAGACAGAGGTTACAGTGAGCCGAGATGGCGCCACTGAACTCCAGCCTGCCCAATACAGTGAAACTCAGTCTCAAAAAAAAAAAAAAAGGATCGTGCTGTGTTGCCCGGGTGGATTCGAACTCTTGGGCTCCAGCAATCCTCCTGCCTCAGAATAGCTGGGACTACAGGCATACCACTGCCTGGCATAGATGTACTTCATTCCTTTCTTATTACATTTTTAAGTGCAGCTACTAGACAACTTAAAATTACATTTGTATTGGTCTCATTTTTATTAGTCACCATTGGTCTTCAATATATATATATCCAAATATTTTATTCTTGGCATTCAAAGTCTTCCAAATTGTGGCCACTGCTAAATTCCATATTCCATGTTTCTACAGACATATTCGTGGCCCGGTGCAGTTGTTCACACCTATTATCCTAGCACTTTGGGAGGCTGAGGCAGGTGGATCGTTTGAGCCCAGGAGTTAGAGCACAGCCCCGGGCAACATGGCCAAATCCCATCTCTACCAAAAAAAGTAGCCAGGCATGGTGGTGTGTGTCTGTAGTCCTAACTACTCAGGAGGCTGAGCGGGAAGGATCCCTTGAGCCTAGGAGCCATAATTACAGTGAGCCAAGATTGTGCCACTGTATGACAGCCCAGGCAACAGAGTAAGACCCTGTCTCAAAAAAAAAAAAAATTTTCTTCGACCACAAATGTCTGCTTATTGTCTACGAAATCATGCCCTTTCCTACCTCCATATTTTATTTCTTCCTTAGAGTGTCTTTTTAGTTTCCTATTTGTCAGTTCTGTGCTCCTGTGAAGACCCAGCTCACAGGCTCATTGCCTCCTGTTTTCACCATGAGACTTTGCTGTATACGTACATAACGCATAAATTCCTAAGCACACTGTATTTGTATTATTTATTTCTACCTTTATATTTTAATATAAAGACTCTTGTCTAATACATCTTACTGGACTTTAAATCAGTCGTAGTCCATATATTTATTATCTATTATATATTAAATAGCAGTGAGGAAAATAACAGGAGAGAGAATATAAGTTGGGATAGAACCTCACACTTAGCAACTAGAAATGAGCATAAAAGTACTCAAACCAAAAGTTTGATAACTTCATCTTTGATGACTTCTTCATATGTAGTCATTACCTACTTCTGGTGATTCTGCCTCCAAAATATATCCCAAAGCCATTCATCTCATTTGTCATTCTCACTGTTAGCACCCTGGTCTAGACCTAGAATACTAGTTTTTTTTCTAACAAGTCTCTCCACTTCTACTTTTGATTCCCAAGTCATTCTTTGTATTTCAGTCACAGTGATCTATTTAAAACACAGTGATCTATTTAAAACGCCCTCCTGGGTGCAGTGGCTCACACCTATAACCCCAGCACCTTAGGACCTGGAGGTAGGCAGATCACCTGAGGTCAGGAGTTCAAGACCAGCCTGGTCAACATGGTGAAACCCCATCTCTACTAAAAATACAAATATTAGCCGAGTGTGGTGGCTTATGCCTACAGTCCCAGCTACTCAGGAGGCTGAGGCAGGAGAATCGATTGAACCCGGGAGGCAGAGGTTGCAGTGAGACTCGGTCTCAAAAATAAAATAAAACAAACACAGATCTGATTCTGATACTTACTTAAACTCTTAATTGGCTAATGTCCTAAAGATAAAAACCTAGACTCTTAACATGTCCTACATATTTTTCTAGCCTTATCTTATGCCATTCTCCCTTTCATTGCTCCCTTATAGACAAGAATATTTTTATGCTTTTGAAATATTATTAAACAGGCACAGTGGCTCCCACCTGTAATCCTAGCACTTTGGGAGAATGAGGCAGGTGGATTGCTTGAGCCTATAAGTGAGCCACAATCATAAAATATTGAGATATTTTACAGTGGTGTGATCACTCCAGCCTCGGCAACACTAAGACCCTGTCTCTTAAAAAAGGGGGGATAAAAAGCCGGGTGTGGTGCTCACACCTGTAATCCCAGCACTTTGGGAGGCTGAGGTGTGCGGATCACGAGGTCAAGGGGTTCGAGACCAGCCTGACCAACATGGTGAAAGCTGGTCTCTACTTAAAAATACAAAAATTAGCTGGGCCTGGTGGTGCACACCTGTAATCCCAGCTACTTGGGAGGCTGAGGCAGGAGAATTGCTTGAACCCGGGAGGCAGAGGTTGTCATGAGCTGAGAGCATGCCATTGCACTCCAGCCTGGGCGACAGAGCAAGACTCCGTCTCAAAAAAAAAAGAAAAAAGAAAAAAAATTACTTAAAAAAAATTTTTTTGAGACAGTTTTGTCGCCCAGGCTGGAATGCAGTGGCAATATTTCAGCTCACTGTAACCTCTGCCTCCCGGGTTCGAGCAATTCTCCTGCTTCAGCCTCCTGAGTGGCTGGGATTACAGGCGCCCACCACCACGCCCAGCCAATTTTTGTATTTTTAGTAGAGACGAGGTTTCACCATGTTGGCCAGGCTGATCTCGAACTCCTGACCTCAGGTGATCCACCCACCTGGGTCTCCCAAAGTGCTGAGATTACAAGTGTGAGCCACTGCACCTGGCCAATTTAAATATTTCTATGCTATGTGCACCTGCTCTACTGAGAAGGTCATGGAAGAGACAGGAGTTCATAGGGCAATAGAATTCTGGAGCTTCACGGAAAGATAGATTAAGATCCTGCATGGTTTAGGCCTTTGGACACAAAACTATAAGCAGTAATTATTAACATCATTCTAGCAATTGAGTAGAGGACTGAAGGTATCAGACATAAACACAATTGGAAATTAAAATGGTAAAAACAGATTTTTTTTCAGCCTATTGACAGTAGGGGAGAGAGCTGAACTCCTATCTCATTTATGGAGAGGTAACTGGGTCTTAAAACAATGAGGGAGTGGGGAGGGATTTAAGCAGCGTTAGGGAAGTGAAAAATCAGGAAGTGGGAGTTGATACATATGAAACTCATCTGAGTTTGCTAACTGGTGCTTATCAGAGTTAGTCTCCCACAGAGACTGAGAGACGGGTCCTATCTTCATCTTCAGGTGTTGGCTGGAACAAACAGTAAATTTTTTTGGCAGCCTTAAGTTTCCTTAGGTGGGCACTTTAAGGAAGGATCGGGTCCTCCTAGGGATAAGACCTTGAGCTATTTGTAACTTGTGTTTGTTCAAATCTTTATAGTCAAAAGTTGAGGCCTTGTGGAGAAGAGGGCTCAGAGGAGCCTAGCTAGAGTTTGGTGAGGGAGAGAATCTTTTGTCAAGAGGTAGACTATTTTGCAAGGAGATCAGACTTTTTTTTTTTTTTTTTTTGAGATGGAGTCTCACTCTGTTGCCCAGTGGCGCCATCTTGGCTCACTGTAACCTCTGCCTCCTAGATTTCAGTGATTCTTCTGCTTCAGCCTCCCAAGTAGATAAGATTACAGGTGAATGCCACCACACCCGGCTAATTTCTGTATTTTTAATAGAGATGGGGTTTTACCATGTTGGCCAGCTTGGTCTCGAACTCCTGACCTCAAGTGATCTGCCAACCTTGACCTCCAAAGTGCTTAGATTACAGGCGTAAGCCACTGCACCCAGTACGGATTTTTTTTTTTACTTACAAGTTTTGAAAAAGGATAAAAATCCTAACTAGGGAAGTGAAAGTGAATAAAAGTTTGCATAACTTGCCCAATTAGAAATAGATCAGGAATAAAGAAAACACTGTTTCTCTTGCTTTTCAAACTCAGGAACTAATAGATTTGAAATATTTGATATCCAACCACACCTTTGTTACTTATTTTATGTAATTTAGAAACCACATACAGGTTTGGATAATGCAGATCCCTCTGAATTTGGTCTGAATTCAGAAACCAAATAGATTTTAGGTAAAGAGGATACTTTTAAATTTGGTCCACCTCTTTTTTTATTTAAATTAACCTCCTCAGATTCTTGACAGTTAATCTCTCTGCTTTCTTCTCATATATGAATTATTATTGATAAAATTAATCTGTAACCTTTTTCTTTAGAAGATGCTGATAATTCTGCTTTGTTCTGGGAAATATGCCTGTTATGGCAATTTCTTTAGGTAATTTCATCAATTGTGTGAACTTATTTTCCAAATCAGGGACAGAGGCAATATCACTGTATTCATTCTAATTGGATATAATAAAAACACCTAGTAATATCAATTATTGCTGCTAAAACAGTTCAAATCTTTATAGGGGGACGTTACCATCCTTTAATGCCTTATGATTTTATAAAAATTAAATAGTAATTAAAAAAAAAACTTTAGGAAATAACTGAAATCATTTTATGGTTTGTTGAATAATTAACAATCTTGTTAGAAGAATTTTGGCTTCCAAAGAAGCTGGAAGTTTTTTGAAATTAAATTATAGATGTTTAAGTTACTGATATTCATATCACAGCCTTGAAATGAGACACTGAAGTGTTTGTTTGTTTTTTTAAGTCATAGAGGTGGACTAGACGGAAAACAGTTTATTACCAAATCCATCAAACTCTTTAAACCGACTTTGGTCATTGTTAGCTATTGTTGGTCATTCTTCTAAAAGACACAAATTAATAACTCTGTCTGTATGTTGTTTTTTGTTTTTAGGGTCCACCAAAATACACAAAATCTGTTCTGAAAAAGGGAGATAAAACCAATTTTCCTAAAAAGGGAGATGTTGTTTACTGCTGGTATACAGGAACACTACAAGATGGGACTGTTTTTGATACTAATATTCAAACAAGTAAGTCTAAATGTAATCTTATGTTTTTAGTTTAAAGACATTACAAAATACTTGAGTGGCAGACAGATGAGTAGTTAGCAGTACCTTTTTCTTAACTGTCACCTACTTTTATCCAGATGTACTTTCCCCCAAGAACTACTTGGAAGAGGTCTTGACTATTGACTGGCTAAAGACCTCTTGTTCATTGGAAAGCAAAAAGTAAGGAATCTCATTCTAAACCTGGTTAATGTCCCAAAGTAAGGCTTTAGTATTTGAATAGAAAAGGCAGGATAGTATGGTATGCTGTTTTGTGATGTAAATATAGGTCCTACTCCTCTACCTTTTGATAAGAATGTAATTTTTACAGCTAAAATTTTATTGATGGATGATCTGGCTTTGTAATTTTATTTTCTTTTAAAATAGTATTGTAATTCAGAAATCAAACCACTGTATTTTTTCATTTGAACTTAATTTCTTAATAATAGAGTATATCATTAATTATAAGGAAAATCTGTTTTACAGGTGCAAAGAAGAAGAAAAATGCCAAGCCTTTAAGTTTTAAGGTCGGAGTAGGCAAAGTTATCAGAGGAGTAAGTAAAGAATGCCAATGAATCAGTAGATATTCTGGCACATGCTGTTTGTGGTATGATGCCCTAAAGAATTAGGTTTGGGGATATAATAAAAAGGAAACAGACCTTGGAGTCTGACAGATTGGGTATACATTGCTAGCTGATCTTGCACAAGTTGTCTGGGTCTGTTTCACTTTCTATAAAATGAGGACAGTACTGCCTACCTCAAGGTTGTTAGAAGATTAAATGAGCATAAGTTAAAGCAACTAATACAGTAGGGCTTAAATGTTAGTCCCTTTCGTGTGTACCCCTTTTATTGTTTTTCTTCATAAAGCAAGTCTTTGCCACAATGTTAGGCCCTCTAAATTTGTCTTTAAGATTCCTATATAATGTTTTATAACTATTGTACCATTTACATATAATTGGGAAAGGTAGAATATGTTCCATTTTAGTACTCATAGATGCAGTTTGTTTCTGTAGCTTTTTCACCTCATACAGCGTAGGGTGCAATACCAGACAATTGTTCAAACATAAGCATGCTTTAACCTAACTTACATGCTTTTATCTAACTTATAAGTGATAGATAACAGAAACTTTGAGAAAAGGGGAAGTTAGGCTTAACCTGTATTGACCATTATAGTGTACAAAAGAAGATAAAAGAGCAGGACTGACTGTCACCTTCTATGAATCAGGCTTTCATGCTAGGCCCATTGTTTGTTTTAAATTGTTATTCTCAGAACATCAGACATCAATAATTGAAATGCCTATTTAAATGCAGTTATAAGAACCTTAAATATATACTCTCTGTACTACTGGTAGATCCTAAGATATGGTTCAGACAATCATATGCAGAATATAAAACATCTTAGCCAGGCGCCATGGCTCACAGGGAAGCCGAGGCGGGTGGATCACCTATGGTCAGTAGTTCAAGACCAGCCTGACCAACAAGATGAAACCTCACCTCTACTAAAAATACAAATAGCCAGGCATGGTGGCAGGTGCCTGTAGTCCCAGCTACGCGGGAGCCTGAGACAGGAGAAATGCTTGCCTGAACCTGGTACAATGAGCAGAGATCACACCACTGTACTCCAGCCTGGGCAAGGGAGTAAGACTCTGTCTCAAAAAAATAGAAATGTATAATTGTTATCTGCCTATACCAAGTTGATAGCAAGTATATATCAAATTGGGCCATTTTTCTATTTCTATAACTTATTTACATACTGGCAAATTTCTTCTAGTCTTCTATATTCTATTTTGTTATTGTTGTTAAGATGGAGTTTCGCTCTTGTTGCCCAGGCTGAAGTGCAGTGGTGCGATCTTGGCTCACTGCGACCATCTCCTGGGTTCAAGCGATTCTCCTGCCTTAGCCTTCCAAGTAGCTGGGATTGTAGGCATGCGCCACCGCACCTAACTTTGTATTCCTAGTAGAGACAGGGTTTTACCATGTTGGTCAGGCTGGTCTTGAACCCCTGACCTCAAGTGATCCACCCACATTAGCTTCCCAAAGTGCTGGGATTACAGGCGTGAGCCATGCCCAGCTAGTCTACCATATGCTTAATTTCCAAATGTGACCAGCCTAACTTTGTCCTTTGAGCTTTAAATGATAGTTTCATTTCAAAAGAGTGTATAATATTAGGAATATTATCCTGTGGTCATGTGGATTTAACTGTTTTTGGCAACTAACTTTAAGATCCAAATTTGAAAAATACGGGGAGGCCTAACCAGAAGCTTTTTATTGTTTCTTTGAAAACTTAGTTTTACCTTTTGCAGAAGACCCTAGTGCCGTAACATTTTTAAAAGTGTATTTCATGTACCAACATGACTCTACTTTTACAATGTGGTAATCTTAAGACAATTTTAGTTGAATACTTGCCAGTATATTCCAGTAAAAATAAACTCTCAAGTTTGTCCTGTAATGTAAAGTATAGCAGGTTTTTTTATGATGATGCCAATAACAAACTGGTTTTAATAATGTATGGCATGTTAAGGTTTACAAAAAGTTTTCTTTTTTTTCCTTTGTTTTTTTTTTTTGAGACAGAGTCTCACTCTGTTGCCCAGGCTGGAGTGCAGTGGCACAATCCCAGCTCCCTGCAACCTCTGCCACCTGGGTTCAAGTGATTCGCCTGCCTCAGCCTCCCAAGTAGCTGGGATTACAGGCATACCCCCTAATTTTTGTATTTTTAGTAGAGATGGGGTTTCACTATGTTAGCTAGGCTGGTCTTCAACTCTTGACCTCAAGTGATCTGCCTGCCTCGGCTTCCCAAAGTGCTGGGATTATAGGTGTGAGCCACCACAGTCGGCCCCAAGAAGTTCTTTTCACATTAAAAAAGCCCTCGTCAAAATACCCTTATTTTTTTCTATTGAAGAAATGGAAGACAAAGATTTAGGGACTCACTGAAGTACATTACCTTAGAATATAGTGAAATCCAGTAATAGATTCTGTGTTTAAGATATAATCTTGTCTTGACTGTCCTAGTATTGCATGTGCTGTTTGCAAAATACTATTAGTTTTTACTTTGTTCTTGCCTTTAGTGGGATGAAGCTCTCTTGACTATGAGTAAAGGAGAAAAGGCTCGACTGGAGATTGAACCAGAATGGGCTTATGGAAAGAAAGGACAGCCTGATGCCAAGTATCCTTTTTTCCCCTCATAATTAAAGGGAAAAAAAAAAGCCTCAGGATCACATGAAGATGTGAAAGACGCTGTCTAGGTGAACTTCTAGATGAAGAATCCTGTCCAGACTAGTCTTCCTGACATTTAGATGTTTACATGTCAGCACCTCCAATAGACAATAGTATTTTTTTCTGTTGGGATAAAGTTCAAACTTCAGCTAGAATATTTTTTTTCTTATTCAAAACTGCAAAGTTTAAACTTAAAAGGCAATTATTAATGTTTTTAAGAGTTTAAGAAGTTACAATGCCAGTACAAACTGTAGCAAACTAGGATGCAAATATGGCTCATGGTAATTTTATGGTACAGTATTATTTCAGGCAATTAAATTCAAAGCTTAGAAATGGGATAGATGTGGAAGATTACCAGTAGTGAACTGAAGGAGATCACAGAATCAACAGTGTTAGTGTAAGCATTTATTATTACTACTAATGACAATACTCACTGATAAGTCCAGTTTGTGAACATTAAAAAAAAATAAGGAATGACTCCAGACCATTAAGACCAGAGTAATCCAAACGGTAAGAGGGAAGGTAGTTGATGGCTTTTGTTGGTTCCATTCCCCTTGGACCTGTTAGATTTTAAGTTTGAAAAAAAAATTCTTTTGGAAGGCAGCTTTCTGTCATCTTATCAGATAAACATATTTGGGAATATAATAGCTCCCTTAGCTTTTCAAAATCAAATGGCCAGGATGGATGAGGTAGCTCACACCTGTAATCCCAGCAGTTTGGGAGGCCAAGGAGGGCGGATCACCTGAGGTCAGGAGTTTGAGACCAGTCTGGGCAACATGGTGAAACCCTGTCTCTACTAAAAATATAAAAATCAGCCAGGCGTGATGGTACTTGCCTGTAATCCTAGCTATCCTGGAGGCTGAGGCAGGAGAATTGCTTGAACCTGGGAAGCAGAGGTTGCAGTGAGACATGATTGCATCACCGCACTCCAGCCTGAGTGCAAGAGTGAGATTCTGTCTCAAAAAAAATGGCCAGCTGCAGCTCCCTCTCCCATGTGAAGAAGGATTTCAAGACCAATCTGATGCACATATAAATTATATAACTCTGAAGTTACCATTTTTTTGTTTTGTTTTTTGAACCAGGGTCTCACTCTAATCCAGGCTGGAGTGCAGCAGTGCTGCAACCTCCACCTCCCAAGCGCAAGCAATTCTCCTGCCTCAGCCTCCCTGGTAGCTGGGACTACAAGTGTGCACCACCACGCCTGACTCATTTTTGTATTTTTAGTAAAGACGAGGTTTCACCGTGTTAGCCAGGCTGGTCACAAACTGCTGACCTCAGGTGATCCACCCACCTCAGTCTCCTAAAGTGTCAGGATTACAGGCATGAGCCACCGCAGCTGGCCTTGAACTTAGCATCTTAAAATGCACAGTAAAGTTACGTACTACCTCATAAAAACTTTAATATAGCATATGTATTTTTTCCCATCTAGAATGGTATTTTTTTTTTTTTGAGTACTTAATAGTCTCTTAATAAGTGGTTGGTGGCTAATTTAGGAGTACTTGTAAAGCATCCAGGTAAAGACGATCCTAGTCCAAGCTAAATTTATCTAGTGAGCCTATCAGCCTATCCTGATACATTATTATCTCCATTTATCATGAAAAATACTTTTAGAGGCCAGGCGCGGTGGCTCACGCCTGTAATCCCAGCACTTTGGGAGGCTGAGGCGGGCGAATCATGAGGTCAAGAGATTGAGACCATCCTGGTCAACAAGGTGAAACCCTGTCTCTACTAAAAATACAAAACAATTAGCCAGGCATGGTGGCACACGCCTGTGGTACCAGCTACTCGGGAGGCTGAGGTGGAAGAATCGCTTGAACCCAGGAGGCGGAGGTTGTAGTGAACAGAGATTGCCCCACTGCACTCCACCTGGTGACAGGGCAAGACTGCATCTCAAAAAAAAAACTTTTAGGAACCTCTAGGCTAGTTATGTATTAGCTGCTGAATCAGCTTCAAAGCTTTTCCCTTTGGGATTAATTACTAATATCCAGAATACATAATTGTAATTTTACACTAAGGTTATGGGGGTAGGGGAGGGGCAATTTTTATCAAATGTACCTTGACTTCTTCAATAGAATTCCACCAAATGCAAAACTCATTTTTGAAGTGGAACTAGTGGATATTGATTGAAATAGCAGTGCTTCAGCTCTAAGGGTATCAGCAAAACTTGGCCTTGAAGAAACTTACATAACTAGTTAGAACTTCTCACTATTGTTAAGGGAAGAGTCAACTGGAAAATTCAAGGAGTTAATAAAATTGGTTTACTTTATCCCAGCTTTTGAGAGATGTAATCCCTTATGAATCCCTGAAGTCTAAAATACTTTCCTACAGCTATGTAAAATACTGGTCAAGGAAAACTGTTTCCTTTTACCTCATGTTGTAAACTAAGTGGCTCAATAAAAAATTATCCATTGTCTTGATTTGACTGATTTGTTTGGTGTTAATATATTAATTATTCTGATTAAGTAACTGGAACTACGGACCTCATCAAACCAGGGAATAACTCCCAATAAAATTATCTGGACAGATTGCCTGTATAATTAAGGCAAAAGCATAGGGCTTGAGGGGAAACAAAATGCTAAAAATTCTAAAAAAATCTTGGCAGGAAGATAATACCTGAATTTAGAAGAAGTGTACTTCAAAACCTATGAGCCATTAATAAAGGTGAACATAAAATTAATATTATTAATTTATTCCCCCAAAATAAATTCATAAACGATTATTGGATGAGTCTTCAGTTTTATTACAAAAATGAAGATGATCAGTTTGATCAAAATGAAAGCTTGTTCACAAGTTTTACATGAATATTCTAAATACAAAGTCTCCTGAAACAACATACTTTTGATATGATTTTCATTTTTTAAAGGGATGCAAACATTCCATTTTCTCATAATCTCTATTCCAAGGTGTAGAATTTTAATAACGTATCCTTTCCGCAGTTAGATCACAGTTCACAAGTATAACTGAAACAGACAAAACCTGTCAGCAAAGGTTAAAAATCCTTTTTTTTTTCTTTTTTAAAGGAGGTAAATCCTTAATAACCAGCCCTTATGTGTTTTCAGAATTTTGTACTACACTGACATGATTTGCAGTCAGGCTTTTCTTCCTACCCCTTAAGGCTACAAAATTCTGTTGCAAATGCATTGCAAAAGAATTCTAGACCACTTAATGCAAAAATCAAAAAATAGTTCTTCAATAAAAAGTAAATTTTATAAATGGTAGGAAATAGTATCTGTGGTAAGCTACTAATTAACATTTTTCCCCTATTACTAAACAAATCGTGTTACACAGAAACAAGAAAGACAAGTTATCAAATACAACAAGCTTATATTGTTTACATCCCTCATTAAAAAAAATAACAATTTCCTATTTTTCACACACTCCATTTGAAATTTATATTCCCATCAAGTTGGAGGGGGAGGATAATACTGTCCATAATTCCAAGGATTCTGATAATTGTACTGAAAGGAAAAAGTAAGTATATGTTAGCATATTAGAACTATGGCAGTTCCATGTGTAAAAGTATAATTAAAGCAGGTATGTTTCAGAAAACAAGCAAGTGTTCACTGCTAAAATTCTAGTACTTAACCACCAAAGAATGTATTATGCAACTGGAACAAAACGTATTTAAAAAAAACTATCTTAATTTATGCTAATAACATCTATTAACAAAGAATCATAATTATGCAGACTCACTTGATACCAGGCACTATAATTATATACAGCTTGATTTGCCTGTAAATCACCATCAATCATCTGTGTAGATGAAGTTGTATCTTCTGTATGTGCTTTCTTTTCCTCTGGTTCTTCTGATCTATATAAAATGTCAAAATGGAAACTTTCAAAACTCCCACAGATAAGAACTTTAATGAACAGATGAATGTTATTGGTTATTTGTTTTGCTGAAATTTTGAACCACTCGTAACTTTTTCAAATCATGAAAATAAAGTACGTAGATTACAACATAAAAATAACACTTAAAAATATTTGTCTTTGAAGGCATTAACATAATGAAGCACCCCTTCTTAATTTAGCAAAATCTTACATTACATACCCATTTTCTGCTTTCCTTTTCAAAGAATCCTGTTCTTTTAAGAGTGTCTGATGTTCATCATAAGCATTCAGAAGCCTGAAAGAGAAGAAAAAAAAATCCTCTGGAATGCACAAAAACTAACCCTATTATTTAATATTTAAAGTTGTTTTTTACTTAGGAAACTGCCCAAGTAAATTTCTAAGCTGCTCCTCTATTTTCAAAATTTCTACTACTAAAATCTTAGTCCTGGTATTCAGACACTCCATTCTCTATACTTACAATGGATTAAATAACGTACTTGTGTTGAATCTCCAATTTGTCTGCCAATTTAAAATAATGTCATTTAATTTCACTGGTCAAAATTCCAATAGCTAGCTACTGTCAACTGCCTACTCTACGTGCTCTCAATTCAGTCTGGCTTTCAATGCACAACACAGTCAAGATCATACTTCCACTACTTCACAAAAACCTGCAATCAAGCAGATGCTACTTTTATATGAGCTTCAACTTGCTTCCGCCACTGTGTCCTCTGCTCAGCTTGTCAGAATCTAGTAATAGCTAAATGAAGCCCAACCTCCTCTATGAAGCATGATGAATCCATTCTGATCCACAGAGAGATCACAGCCCTCCTAGCAGTTACCTGCTACCTCGTTCACTTATTTCCTGTTAATCATATCATTTAACTTGACTAGAAGCTAAAATTACGAATCTTGTACCTTCTTCAGTGTAAACATAAGACAATAAATACACAGCACACAAGCAGTTAAGAGCAGATACTCTGAAGTAGGTTCAGTCCTAGCTCCACAATGCAGTAACAGCTATGTGACCTCAGAAAAATTGTCTAATCTTTCTTAAATCCTCTCATCTATTAAGAGAATAGAACCCTATACCCTCATTCTACTGCTGTAAATTTTCTGTAAGATAGCTAATATAAAACATTTAGCATCATGCCAAGCATAGAAATACATTAATATATTAAAATACACTAATATAAACATTAGCTGTTATATTCGTTTCACTGAAATTGTACACAGCCATCAAAAATATATACATACGTATACAAACATTCAGACATAACTAATTCTCAGTTTAACTACAGTGGTTTCAATAGAAATCTAAATGAGAATAATTAGAGAAGGCACATTCCTAACAGGAACTGGTATATTCCCTTACTAGAATCAGGTTTAAGACTGGAACCTCAGAAATGCTCTAGCCAGTATTTTGTACTCTTAGTAAACTAAACTCCACTGGAGCATTCCCTTTGAACATCCTCAACTTTCAGTCTTTTACAATGAGGGAAGATGAAGCCACTAGGCATGTTCTGTGGGACTATATCCATTCTCATCTCTAATCTCAGAAAATAGCACTCCTACTGGAAATGAGTCTCATCCATCCTTACTGACCTATATATTAAATGTTTGGGTTGCAGGATTCAATCCTTATCCCATTTCCCTTTTCAAAGGATTGCTCCTTGCTGCCTTCTCTCATTCAGTCATGGTTTAAATTGACATTCTAAAATTGGGAAAAGTTTTGGAAGGAAAAACAAACCATATGCCTTCCTGTCAAGTAGATACACATTTACAAAACTGAATTTACTCCCGCATATATCTGAGGAAAAAGTAAACTAAGTGAACATTTTAAAATTTAACAATGTACTAATCTGTACTAATGATCAAATCCCCATCCAAAAATATCAATGCTCATTTATCATTCAAATAGATAATTTAATTAAGATCTTACTTATTGACATCGGAACCAAAATCTTCAAGAAATTCCACTTTTCTCTGAGAAAATGTGATTCTCATTTTAATAGGTAATGAACCATGTACAGCTTTGTCAAAACAACTTAGGATATTTTCTTCATTTTGTTTGAGGTCACCACTGTATTCCATTTCAAGTAAATTGAGGTATAACTTTGTGTTCTCCTGTGTAAAAAGCAGCATCAATTAATATTTCTAACATATTTTTATTACAGCAAAGATATTTAAAATGTCCTCGTTTTTATATCTCAATTTGAAAAAAATTGAAAATTATATTAAAATACAACTCATGCTAAATGTGTTCAGCATATATCTAAAGGGATGAAAAAATTTATTAACACACTGATGAATTTTTCAACCAATCAATCATCCTAGTACCTCCTAAACTATGCGAATTGTTAAATGCCAATAAATCAAAACTCTATATCCTATCTTGGGTTTAATATGACTTGACCCACCATGAAAATTAGAAAATAAAACATAAAAAAATTATCTCTATACTTCAAATAATTTAAATCTTTACTACAACTATAGATTAACATCTTAACTGGGCATGGTGGCTCATGCCTGTAATCCCAGCACCTTGGGAGGCCAAGGCAGGAGGATGACTTAAGGTCAAGACCAGCCTGGCCAATGTGGTAAAACGTTTCTACTAAAAATACAAAAATTAGCTGGAGTGATAGTACACACCTTTTTAAAAAAAAGGGTGGGGGGGAGTCTCACTCTGTTGCCCAGGTTGGAGTGCAGTGGTGTGATCTCTGCTCACTGCAATCTCTACCTTCCAGTTTCAAACGATTCTGCCTCAGCCTCCCGGGTAGCTGGGATTACAGGTGTCCACCACCATGTCCGGCTGATTTTTATATTTTTAGTAGAGACAGGGTTTCACCATGTTGGCCAGGCTGGTCTCAAACTCCAGACCTCGTGATCCGCCCGCCTCAACCTCCTCAAGTGCTGGGATTACAGGCGTGAGCCACTGAGTCTGGCTGGTACTAAACCTTTAATCCCAGCTACTTGGGAGGTTGAGGCAGAATGGCTTGAACCCAGGAGGCGGAGGCTGCAGTGAGCCGAGACCACTCCACTTGACTCCAGCCTAGGTGACAGTGAGACTCTGTCTCAAAAAAAAAAAGGCCAGGAACAGTGGTTCATGCCTGTAATCCCAGCACTTGAGGAGGCTGAGGCGGGCAGATCACGAGGTCTGGAGTTTGAGACCAGCCTGGCCAACACGGTGAAACCCCCTCACTAAAAATACAAAAATTAGCTAGACGTGGTGGTGCATGCCTGAAATCCCCAGCTACTCGAGGCTGAGGCTGGAAAATTGCTTCAATCTGGAAGACAGAGGTTGAAGTGAGCCAAGATCAGCTACTGCACTCCAGCCTGGGTGACAAAGTGAGACTCTATCTCAAAAAAAAAAAAAAAAAAAAGATAAAACATAAACATCTTAAAGTGCAGCTAGAAGCAAACTGCCATAAATCTGTATATTAAACAGACCTGGCAATAACTAAAATATTGGCCAGGCGCGGTGGCTCATGCCTGTAATTCCAGCACTTTGGGAGGCCAAGGCGGGCAAATCACGAGGTCTGGAGTTTGAGACCATCCTACCAACATGGTGAAACCCCGTCTCTACTAAAAATACAAAAATTAACTGGGCGTGGTAGTGCATGCCTGCAGTCCCAGCTACTCAGGAGGCTGAGGTAGGAGAATCGCCTGAACCCGGGAGGCAGAGGCTGCAGTGAGCCGAGATTGAGCCACTGCACTCCAGTCTGGTAACAGAGTGACATTCCATCTCAAAAAAAAAACAAAACACCAAAAGAAACTAAAATTCTAAAGCTTAAGAAATTATCTATTACCTATACATTGCCTTTTATCAATTGATATATAAAAAGTACTCCATGGAGAAGCAAAATCATCTCACTGCTAAATGTGCTTACAACACAGGAAACACCTATGCTTTTGTTTATAAAGTGTTCTCCTAAGCCCTCTGTTCTACTTAATAAACGGTAAATTTGTTGATAATTTCTAAAGGGAAAATAGAAAGGATCACAATGTCTACAACAATTTTTAACCCAATAATCTTAATGTCTCAAACTTTTAACTCAAAACAATTAAAAAAATTTTTTTAAATGGCAACATCAGTTTAGAGGGACTGTTGTCCTCATTTAGTAATAAAATACATTACATACAGACCAAATCTTTCATCACAGTTGCCACAGTGAAAATAAACTGACCACTGGTTTTTTATAAGATACTTTAAAAAAACAAATACATACTTTGTCTCTTTCAATTGCTTCCAAAAGTACCTTTCTTGATTTTGGAAGGTTTTTCTGTATTTTGAACAGATGCCGGGCTAGTTTGACAGCATAAAATGAAGATTCATTATTTGATTTTGCATTCTTAATGGCATCCTGAAGCAAATGTTCAGCTTCTTCCAGATTTCCATGCCGTCGTTCTAAACTTACTCTTCGTAAACGAACCATTGCCAATCCTAGAACACATTCTTCAAATGTTCTCAAGATATTCCTGGCTTCATTAATATTACCTAGAAACAGTAATTAACATGTTCATACTTCTGTTTAAACTTATAAAATGATGTTTGTACCAGATACTGGCAAACAATCACCCATGGTTAAATTCAGCAACTAATGGGAAACAACCATGTATATTTACATACTGTCTATGGCTGCTCTGAGGCAGAGGCAACAATGGCTTACAAAGCCTAAAAGTCAGAACACATGGCTTACAAAGCCTGCAACATTCACTATCTGGCCTTTGAGAGAAAAAGTTTACCACACTCTGCTTTACACCATCCCTTACCACCCAATTCCTTACTGTATCCTGAAATAACTTAGAAATCTCAAAAATATCAACTGAATTTCTCTCCTCTTACCCTGCTGTTCCTCAAAAGCTGCCCAAAGCATATGCACCATGGGTTTCTTTGGGAGATGTATAGTACAAGCTCTGCTGAAGACATGCCTCACTCCTTCAATGCTATGGTTTTCCATGTACTTGGCATACTACATACAGAAAAGAGGAAATACTGAATAATTTACAGTTGAACAAGCCATTAAATTTGTGACAGAACGATAAAATTCTATTTTTAAACCCATTCAGCACCTTTATTGAACCACTAGACTAGTTTCTGTAAGGAAGGACGAAGAGAGGCAACGAGGTTGGCATATGCAGCAGTCAAATCTGGTTGCAAGCAGACCATCTCCTAATGCAACAGATATAGTTATATGAACAACATTCAACAGAAGTACAAAAAAGGTTAGTCACTAGATCAATGTTTATAATATATTCAAGTTTAAGAGCACATGATTTTCTTACCTTAATCCAAAACTCCTCATAGAGGGCACATGATATGACACATCTTTCAAAGAGAACCACAACTCGTTCATGTGTCCCATTTTCAATTTCAAATTCTAAGTATTCTTTCCAGTTTTTCAGTTGTGCCTTTTCCAAAGGTTTCACATGAAAGTAAGGTCTTTTAATCTGAAATGAAATTGTAACATGGCAATGAAAGTAAACCAATATCACCAAAATATGCACAAGTACAATGTTAACACAAATTGTTTTAAGTACAAGTATAGTTGATAATTAAAAAATTTTAATCATCTTATAATTTAAAAAAACTTAAAATCCCTTAAATTCCTTAAGGTTTACAAATGATATAATACATTTTCTATTTATTCTGTCATTTTGCCAATTACATGCTTTTTAATGTATAGAACATTTTATACTTTGTTGGCTATTTTAAAATTGAACAACCATAGTGACAGAAAACAGATCAATGGCTGCCTAGAGCTAGGAGTGGGGAGGGGAACACTGGCCTAGGGCTAGGAGTGGGGAGGGGAACACTGGCTGGAAAGGGGCCAAGCACCTTTTGGGGTGCTGAAAGAGTTCCGTATTTTGATTGCTGTGATGACTACAATATACATACGTCTGTGAAATGATTGCGTATTCTAAGATTCCATTCATATTAAAGGCCACTATAGGGAAATCTACAGTAACGAAAAGCAGATAGTGGTACCTTAGCATTGAGGGGAGAGGATCGCAGCTGAGGAGGTAGGGGTAGTGACAGCTAAAAGTTAAGGGTTTGTTTTTTGAAGTGGTGATTATGTTCTAAAATTGACTGTGGTGATGGTTGTACATATCTGTGAATATACTAAGAACTACTGAACTGTATACTTTAAATGGATGAATTATATGGCATTTGAATTATATCTCAGTAAAGCAATCAGAAAAAAAAAAAAGCAAAGAATTAAAATTGTGGGAAATTACCTCATTTTACTATACACCTAAAATGAATCAATTGTACTCTACGTAAAGTATGACTCCAAGAAGCTGACTTTTAAGAACTGAACAATTAGAATAAAATTGTTCAGATTAAACATGTATCTTTCAATTCAAGTAAATCTCAAATCAAACATTCTAAAACTGATCAGGGAAAATGGAAAAACAGAATGATTACAATAAATGAGACAAGCATCTTAAAGTACAGCTTAAATATGAAAAAAATAAAGTTATAATAGAGATATTACTATCAAAATTGAAAGAAAAATTATTCCTATCTTTATATTTTAAAAACTATTAGAAAACAAAAACACTTACACCTTCTTCAAATGTCCACCTTTTACTAACTTCATGCTCATTATAATTAAACATTTCTTGATGAATCTCAATGATTCTATGTCTCATGTTTTCTATTTCTGTAATTAGCTTGGGAAGAAAAAGGGAAAAAAATAAATCTTACAAGCTATATACCGAAAATTTTCCATATCGCTGCTTACATTTAAATATTATTCACAGATATTTTAGTCTTAGGATAGTGGTAGATTTTTAACTGTTGGTAATTATGTGCAAAATACAATTAACAACACTAAAATATATCACACAACTTCCTAATTAACCACTTTCATAAATTTTTTTTTCTTTTTTTCGTAAATTGGGCTAGTAGATTCATAATCTAGGCAAAATACTCCTTCTAAACTAAGTTTTTTTGGGGGTGTCTCATAGTAAAATAGATTCTCTATCTTAAATCCATACATACCAGCTACTGAATCCCCATTTGCCTTAATCAGAAATTAACTTCAAACAAGCTACAAATCACTGGGTAAATGGCCAGCTATATAAGTGATCACTGTGCCACTCAAGGAGTTAAGGGATAATAGGTCCAGTTTCTTCTAAAGACCTTTTTTTTTTTTGCCAAGATGGAGTCTTGCTCTGTGGCCCAGGCTGCAGTGGTGCCATCTCAGCTCACTGCAACCTCCGCCTCCCAGGTTCAAGCAATCTTCCCACCTCAACCTCCCAAGTAGCTGGGACTACAGTCATGTGCCACCATACCTGGCTGATTTGTGCATGTTTAGTATAGCCGGGGTTTCACCATGTTGCCTAGACTGGTCTCGAACTCCTGACCTCAGGTGTTCCGCCTAACTTGGCCTCCCAAAGTGTTGGGATTACAGGCGTGAGCCACCACACCTGGCCACTGAAGAACTTTAGAGTAAGACTGGTTACCTTTGCAGGATCAGTTATGTCTTCAATTCCTGATGGTAGATCATCACCAGGAGGACCATCATCACCACTATGTCCATTTACAGAAGCTAATTCCCTTCGAAACTGAATAAACTGTTCACCAGTTAAAAGATCTCTAGGCAAGTTATTCTGTACATGTTCTTTAAATCTAAAGGAAGACAATAAAAATACATACTCTATATTTGAATCATAATTTTAGATCTCATACTGAGATTCCTACTATAGACTACTTTTTCAAAGGATTTGATTTAAAGAAAGTAAATTATCACACCCTTTCTCCTTCTTTTCTATAGTGAAACCCTACCATATGATAAAACACTATCATATAATGAAACAAGTCTATAGACATCTTCAATTTCTTCCTTCCTTTGCAGTGGAATGGAGAAGGCATGGATGAGCATGAATTAAAACCTCAGTTCTGTCTGTTACTAGATATCTGACTCAAGGGAAGATTTTCCTTTCTCTAAATCTTAGTTTCCTCAACTGTAAAATGGGATGACAATACCTATTCTTTATGTCTCACAGAATCTATTTTACTACGAAGGCACAAAAGTTACAGTAAAATTAAATACTGTAATCCATATTTAAATTCTAAATGATCACTTGTAAATGATCAACAAATATTACCAGTTCTTTCCCACCTCTCAAATACTCCTCAATCCACATGTGGGATCACAAAAATCCAACGAAACTGCCCAATTAAGATTATCAATTACTTCATACATAAAATTAAATGGACACTTGTTTTGTAGTATGGTTCTCCGAGCCTCTGACTGCTGCTCTTTGCCCTATTCCCCTTCTTACCTGCCCTAAATGCTAGTATTCCCAAGAATTTCACTCTCCGATTGTTTCTGAACTACTTTTGTTAAGACATACTTCTGGCCAATCCCATTAATACAGCTAGAAATATCTATACCATGATGACTCTCAAAACTATAACACAAGTCCAAACCTTTCTCCTAATCCAGATTAGCATATCCAACTGCCAATACTCTGCACAAAGAAATACAGGTTAGTTTAAATCTAATCTATAAAGAGATTTTTGAAGAAAATATCATTTCACTATTTTATAAAAACATGCAATAATTTGTATACACACAAACTTTAATCAAAAACACCAGGTTGAGGAGCTAAAGTACACCATCACAATATGAACATACCTTTGGAACCTCAAATATGAAATGTCTTAAAGTAAATATGTCATCTTCATCTGAAAATAAATACCCTCAGCATTTCTAATATTGATTAATGGTACTGTCAACCACTAAATTTCTCAATCTCTTCCACCTAGCTTTACATTTACATTACATTAGATACCAGGCCCTACTGACTGTACCTTTTAAATACATCTTCATCACCTCTTCACTTTTAAGCTGGATAAACCTAAAATAGCCTCACAGCCTCTAGTCTCACAACTCCCATTCCCACCTCAATACTACTATCAGAAATGTTATTAAAAAGTAAGCAAATAGGCCAGGCGCAGTGGCTCACGCCTGTAATCCCAGCACTTTGGGAGGCTGAGCCAGGCAGATCACCTGAGGTCAGGAGTTTGGGACCAGCTTGGCCAACATGGTAAAACTCCATCTCTACTAAAAATACAAAAATTATCTGGGCATGGTGGCATGCACCTGTAATCCCACCTACTCAGGGGGCTGAGGCAGGAGAATCACTTGAACCTGGGAGGTGGAGGTTGCAGTGAGCTGAGATTGCGCCACTGCACTCCAGCCTGAATGATAGAGAGAGACTCTGTCTCAAAAAAAGAAAAAAAAAAAGAAAAGGCCAGGCGTAGTGGCTCACGCCTGTAATCCCAGCACTTTAGGAGGCTGAAGTGGGCGGACCACCTGAGGTCAGGAGTTCAAGACCAGCCTGGTCAACATGGTGAAACACCGTCTCCACTAAAAATACAAAAATTTAGCTGGGTGTGGTGGTGCTTGTCTGTAATCCCGGCTACTTGGGAGGCCAAGGCAGGAGAATTGCTTGAACCCAGGAAGGCAGAGATTGCAGTGAGCCAAGATCTCTCCACTGAGCGCGCGCGCGCGCGCGCACACACACACACACACACACACACACACACACACACACACACAAGAAAGTATGCAAACAAACGAACAAACAGTAAACTACTCATCCTTCTCTTGATAGTTCATTAGGCAGTCCTTC
Source organism: Plecturocebus donacophilus (assembly GCA_004027715.1). Taxonomy (NCBI): domain Eukaryota; kingdom Metazoa; phylum Chordata; class Mammalia; order Primates; family Pitheciidae; genus Plecturocebus; species Plecturocebus donacophilus. The sequence continues at coordinate 30,089 of PVKP010006540.1, forward strand.
ATATTCTGACCCAGGCCTACCTCTTCAAACTAATTATTAGACTGGCTGCCCATGTCCTGTATGTTCCAACCTTATAGGTTTTTTCCAAGTTTCTTAAATTAAGACTTTCAAAACTACATGTAAGGCCGGGCACAGTGGCTCACACCTGTAATCCCAGCATTCTGGGAGGCTGAGGTGGGTGGATCATCTGAGGTCGGGAGTTCGACAGCAGCCTGGCCAACATGGTGAAACCCCGTCTCTACTAAAAATACAAAAATTAGCCAGGTGTGGTGGCAGGTACCTATAATCCCAGCTACTTGGGAGGCTGAGGCAGGTGACTCACTTGAACCTGGGAGATGGAGTCTGTACCATTGCAATCCAGCCCGGGCAACAAAGCGAGATTCCATCTCAAAAAAAGAAAGCTGGGCGTGGAGGCTCACACCTGTAATCTCAGCATTCTGGGAAGCCAAGGTGAGTGGATCACCTGAGATCAGGAGTTCAAGACCAGCCTACCCAACATGGTGAAACCCCATCTCTACTAAAAATACAAAAAATTAGCTGGGCATGGTGGCAGGTGCCTGTAATCCCAGCTATTTGGGAGATTGAGGCAGGAGAATCGCTTGAACCCAGGAGGCAGAGGCTGCAGTGAGCCAAGATTGCACCACTGCACTCCAGCCTGAACAACAAGAGCAAAACTCCATCTTAAAAAAAAAAATGTAAATAACATTGGAATCTAATTTAAATTTTCCAAAGTCAATGGATACAGAGGCTAATGGCCCATTTCAGCACCAGGAGGAAATAAATTAGCATAAATTACATTATATTAAAAATGAGAAAATAACTCTCAAATATGTAGTATGAAAAAACAGATTTAATTACAGATTAATATTAAAACTCAAAATTGACAACATATTAATTAAAAACTTAAAATAAGGTAAAATTTAAAAATAACTACATACAGTACATAAATTTAAAATGACTTGTTACATTATGCAGAAACTTCTTTAAAACAATGACAAAACGTGTATAATATTAAGCAGTAATTTTTAGCAGTCTTTTGTATTATAAAGCTAATATTTTTTCAGTAAAGACTGGCTGAGTGTCTAATATATATTGAGCTGTATTCCTAGATATTAGAGATGCAAAGAATTAAGCCTCAGAAACTGACAGGCATGTTGAGGATATAGGAAACATAAATTCAAAGTAGTGTTACTAGTGCTAATATAAATGTAAATACATAGGTAAAGTGGTGGCACAAATGACAGACTAGATATCTCAATGTAGGTGAACCAGAGAAAATTTCAGAGAAGACACAAAACTGTGTGATCTCAAGGAATACGAGCTGATCAGACAAGTGGAAAGAGGAAAAGGTATTACAGTCATAAAGACATAAAACAACACTGCCATTTGGGAAGTGTTATCACTTAGGTGTATCTAGAGCTCATGAACTACCAGGGATTGGATTGAATGTTAGACCAGATCACAAAGTCCTCTTGCTAAAGAAGATTTAAAATTAGACTATCTCAGAGACAATTTGCAGGATATATCCAATATACAAGCCTAATGCACAAGCACAATAAAATTATTTCCATTATTATTGTATAGCACTTGGAATATATTTTTCAACATACACCTCCTCCTCTACCCTTCTGACCAACTCACAGGCAACACCATTTACACACAGCTTTGGGCCTTCATTCCTACAACTTAAACAGCCTATCAACAGGTACATAGCAAATGCTAAATAAACAACTTTAAGAAAGAGCCATTTGTTACGCAAAAAAAAAAAAAAATTTAGTGGTTCTCAAAACAGTTAGTCATTTGAATTAGGTTAGCTTATATAAACTATAAGAATTGCATAAAGACCACTTGTGAGTTTGCTATAGGTAAGGAAAGTGGTTCTAAATGCATTAAGTGAAAAACAGCAGATTATAGATCAGTATGTGTAATATAATCCCACTAATATCTATTATAAGTATATATGCATTTTTAAAAGCCAAGGGTAACTGATGACTTAGAGCAAAATAAATAAAAGCCTAGCGGGCTATTCATTTAGAAACAAAAAAGACTGGTAGGAGAACCTATCAAAAACTTGGGGTCACACTGTCTAGGTTTCAAATAGCTTCCAATCACTTACAAACTCTGTGGCCTTAGATAAATATGCTAATCTCTCTGTGTCTCCACTTTGATAAAATGAGAACAACAGTACTTGCCCCACTGGGTTATTGGGAGAATTATAAAGTGAGTTACAAAGCACTCAGCACAGTTTTTGTGATAAAGAAAATGCTATGTTGTGTTTCTTACACATATTTTTTCCATCAACAGTAAAGTTCTTGAAGTCACAGATTTTTCCTATACTTTAAATCACAGAAGAACTAGTTATGAAAAGACACCCTCTTTGGCCCATCAGGTAATTTAAGTACTTTTATACTTATGTGTTCAGTAACTATTTACCAAGTATTTCCATATGCCAATTCTTGCTTGTGTTAATGTCTTTCAGGAAATGTCTTCCTAGGTCATTATACCTTAGAAACATGGCTGCTTCCTCTATTTCATCAAAAGCAGAGAGTATATTCCTATCTTCACGCTTCCTGTTTCTAAACTAACTCTGTATAACTTCTACCTCTAGCAAATGGATCCTTAGTACTTTACAAATCCTTCATCAAAGGCTTCTACTTTTGGTAGTAAAGAAAAATATAGAAAATAACTCACTTAAAAAGTACCTAGGTTTATATGATATTATTCATAAAAAATGTAACAAAAATAGAAAACATGCCAATTTTAAAAAAAAGCAAAGACACAGTCCTCATACTTGTTTAGAAAGAATTTCTGGATCCTTACTGATAGGATATTCTACATAAAGCAGAAAACAGAACATGAAAATTATTACACACAGAATTAGTTGTTGTAACAGTAATCAATAAAAGGATACCAATTGGAACAGAAAAATCAGGGTGGAAAATTAAAATGGAATGATACCTGATTGTTTGAAAATAGATACTATTTACTATATAAGATGCATCCTTCACTGTTTCGGATATAAGGTGTTAAAGCAATCCCAAGAATGTACATTTAGCAAATCATTAAGTTTTAAAAATTAGACACCTATCATGTGCCAGGCACTGCGTCAATTTAATGCCATAAATAAGTAACTAAACTTAGGTCCTATTTTATCATATCTTCACTACTCTGAAATACTTTAGATAAGACAGAATTCCTGTTTTCTTTATCTATTAAAATGTATAAAGAGAAACTTCTATCTAAAAACAGTAAATTTTCTAAACACTTCATTAGGTATATGAAATATGTCAAAAGCAAGCATGCAGGTTGTAATTAGCAACAAAATTTATTCATCTTTCCACCTAATAAAAGCTTACATAACATTTCTAGAGAATTATAATTCTCAATACTACCAACTAATTATTTGAGTAATCAAAGATGTTTCAATAATCAGAATTTCCCACCTACCTCTGAAAATGATGACTATACAGCTGTGTTGGAATACCAAGAATACGATCATATATAGCTGTAACTTCTCTCAGGTTTCCCTGCTCATTTTCCCAGTTTATATACATTTCCCACAGTCTGTCAGAACGGAAATCTGTTCCTGCAGCTAGAACAGCATGCTCAAAAGTTCTGAAAAATTAAATTACTCTTAAGTTATCTTTCCAAGATAAAATCATTTTAAAATATTATTTCTAAATTTAGAAGATAATGCTAACTTCAAAAATTATATTCAATTGCTTCTATGCAGGTAGAGATTAAAAGGTAGACAGAATAATGGAAAGCATACAACAGCTGCTTAAAAAGAACGAGAAAACAAAGGGAATAGATAAATGTACTTTTTATGTTATTTTATTTTATATAAAATTAAATGCAAAATGTACATATTGCAAATAGGTAGTAGACATTTAAGTATTTGTTAAATCTGAAATGTCTGTTGTATAGATTTATTTACAACAGAAGACAAAACTAAAACAATTAGAAAGTTTAAGAGAGGCAAATTTTACCTCAATTTAAGAATATTTTCACCAGGCATGGTGGCTCACGCCTATAATTTCGGCACTTTGGGAGGCTGAGGTGGGCGGATCACCTGAGGTCAGGAGTTCAAGATCAGCCTGACCAACATGGTGAAACCCTGTCTCTATAAAAATAGCTGGGCATGATGGCAGATGCCTGTAATCCCAACTACTTGGGAGGCTGAAGCGGGAGAATCGCTTGAACCTGGGAGGTGGAGGTTGCAGTGAGCCAAGATCGCACCATTGCACTCCAGATGGGCAAGAGATCCCATTTAAAAAAAACAAAATATTTTCAAGCAAAAATAACTTTCCATCAAGGAATCCAGCTGCCTTGTAAGATAATAACTACACATATATTTTAAACCTCTCAAAAGACCCTCTCAATTCTAAAATTCTAACATGAAAGTTTATCACACGCTGGGCACAAGGAATCATACCCGTAATCCCAGCACATGAGGCCAGGAGTTTGAGACCAGCCTTGACAAAATGACGAAACCCCATCTCTACTAAAAATACAAATATTAGCCGGGTGTTGTGGTACATGTCTGTAATCCCAGCTACTCCGAAGTCTGAGGCACAAGAATCACTTGAATCTGAGAGGTGAGGGTGCAGTGAGCTGAAACCACACCATTGCACTCCAGCCTGGATGACAAGAGCAATACTCTGTCTCCAAGAAAAAAAAAAAAAGGTTTGTTACAAAGTACTTTAAAATACCTAGTCATGTCAAGAGATTTCTGTAAGCAGTTTTAATCACTGGATTTAATACTCAATGGAATAAAGCTTTTAGATACATACTTTCAAGATAAGTACCTTAAATCAAGAGAGATTTTTTAAAAGTATAAAAATATACTAAGTTAAACCACAATTTTAATAAAGCTCTAAAAAATTTTGAGTGGAACAAGAAAAATCAAATTCTACTATTCATCTAGAATACAAAAATGCAAAACATCTTTGTAAAAGGACAGTACAGCAGGCATTTTCCTGAAAGATAATATAAGAAACTAGGAAGCTATGGTAATTACACATTTGGCACTGGCCAGGTTAACAGAAAAATGGATCAGTAGTACAGAGGCCAAGAAAACAAAAAGAGATCAATGTGTTTATTTAGTGTATGATACAGGAGATATTTTAATTCAACAGTGGAAAAATATGAAAGCCTAATGTCTATCTCAGACAGATAGAAATTAAAGTCAGATAAATGAACAAGCAAAAAACTATAGAAAAGTAAGAACAAAATACAGGATTTATAAATTTTTGGCTTTGCACAAAACTCAGAAACCAGTAAGAATTAAAACAGCAGCACATTAAGGAAAAATAAAACTCCATATGATAAAAGACACCATAAACAAAGACATACCAATACTGTAGGAAATATGTTTAATTAGAGATAAATGAATATGTTTAATGTAGAAATAAAAGAAAGAAGAACATGTATGTGTGTCTGTGCATGTATGCATGTGCATATTTGGTGTAAGGTTTTCAAAAGAATAAGATAGATGTTACTGTCCCTACAGAACCCCAAAGGATTCAGAAAATTAACCAGACACTGAAAAAAGTATGGAGGAAAGGGGAAGAAAGAGGTAATGAAATAAAGACAAAACGTTTAGAAAGTCTGCTTAATTAATGGTGAGAAATCTTCAACTTTCCTGCCCAGCTGTGGGGATTTCAGAAGCTACGTTTCCATTCCCCAGGTAAATCAAATTATCTTTTTCTAAAGAAACTGCTTGGCTCAGGAATAAGATATAAGGTTACTATCATTGGGAGTCTACCAGCAAAAACCATAGTGGCCACGATTATGCTACTGTGAAACCCTACAGGCCAACTGACAATGCCCCATACAAAACACATAGTGCTTCCATATAGCTTTTTTTTTTTTTTTTTTTAATTTTAGATGGAGTCTCACTCTGTCACCCAGGCTGGAGTGCAGTATCACTATCTCAGCTAACTGCAACCTCCGCCTTCCAGGTTCAAGCAATTCTCCTTCCGCAGTCTCCGGAGTAGCTGAGATTACAGACTCCTGCAACCACGCCCAGTTAACTGTTTTGTATTTTAAGTAGAGACAGGCTTTCATCATATTGGCCAGGCTGGTCTCAAACTCTTGACCTCAGGTGATCTGCCTCCCTCGGCCTCTTAAAGTGCTGGGATTACAAGCCTGAGTCACCGTGCCCAGCCTGCTTCGATGTTTCTTAATAAGCATAAAATCCCCTGGATCTTCCAGCTAAGTTCACCTAAGAAAATTACTAATCTGTAATAGGAACAGAAATCCAGAGATCAGATATCTCAGAGATGAAAATGAGTAAACAGAAAAATTTCACAGGAAACAGTGCTGGGAACAGAAGAAAACTTCAACTGTCTTTAGTATCGTCAAAGAAACAATGAAAAGATATGCAGCCATGAAACGAGAATTGGAGAGTATTAAAAAAGGAAGATTTAGAGAACAAGAAAGATTCTTGGATATGAAGAATCTGATGGAAGATGTTTAAAATCCAATACAAGGGTCAAGAAATACCTCAAAAAGCCAGACAAGGTCTAAGAGATGAAAAATAGGAAGAAGAAAAGAATAATTAAGGGGAGGTCCTATAGCCAACTATTAAAAACAACAGAGAAAATCAAGGCAAAAAAATTGTCAAAATAAGAATATCCATAAGAAGAGTATTTCTAAGAATAGAAGGACATTAGAACCTAAGATCAAAAAGACCCACCAATAATCACAGTAAGAAAAAGAAAATCCACATCAAAGCTCATCATTATAACACTGCATTTACCTCAGACCCAAAGAGAACATCCTAAAAGCTTCCACAGGAAAAACATGCTATAGAAAGAGAATCTATTCTAGAAGAATGGTATTGAACTTCTCAAAAGCAATAGCAGAAGCTATAAAGAAATAAAGAATGCCTTCGAAGTTCTAAAGAGAAAATAATTTACACCTCCAAATTTTATACCTTACCAAACCTTAAAATTATTTTTTCATCCAAGCATCCTTTAACAAGAAGTTATAGGACACACTCTTCTAAAAGCTGGACATGAAACCAAGAAAGAGTGAGATCTATTTATAAACTCACCCAGGAGTGAGGTAAAGGTAACTCCTAGGACCATGATGAAAAGAAAATCCCAAGACAACTCTTGAACAGCATAACTAGAAGACCAGCCCAGATTATAGAAGAAAGGTTTCCAGGAGACACAGCTCAAAGGAGAGAAAAAAATGGGACTTACAAATATTTTGTAACAGGTGTGGTTGTACACAAAGCTATATTTAAAGACTTTTACAAAGCTGTTGAAGGTATGAAAAAACCTTAAATGTTCAAAGAAAATTAGACAGATGGGCAGGGGAGGAGTAATTAACTCCACAAAAAACCAAAATGTTATAAAATGAAAGGGCAGTATAATGAAAAATATTTATAGGTTTTTGATCTCTTTTTTGAGACGGGGTCTCGCTCTATCACCCAGGCTCGAGTGCAGTGGAACAATCTTGGCTCACCACAACCTCCGCCTCCTGGGTTCAAACAATTCTCTTGCCTAGAGTACTTGGGACTACAGACACACACCACCATGCCCAGCTAATGTTTGTTTGTTTTTGAGACAAGGTCTCACTCTATCACCCAGGTTGTAGTGCAATGGTGTAATCACGGCTCACTGCAGCCTCAACCTCCCAAACTCAAGGAATCCTCCCACCTCAGCCTCCTAAAGTGCTGGGATTACAGGTGTAAGCCATTGTGTCCATCCTTATTTATGGATTTAGAATGATTAAAAAAAATACTGAAGCTGATTACTGAAATCTATCCTGTAGCTACATTGGAAAGATAAGGAATGGAAAAACAGAGTGTTAAGTGGGTTAAAATTCTCATTTACCATAACAGATATATAACGTCTACAACTAACAAAGAGAGAAAGAAAGCAATGCAGATCTACTGTTATACACATGGTGGAAAATGCCAGAAGAGCTAAAATACTCGAAGGGAGGTGAGGGGTTACTTTTTGTTACAAACAGTTTAACATTAGCTAACTTCTTTAACTATAGGCACATGCTTTTTTTGAAAACCAAAAACAAATACATTAACAAATTACTGTAATCAATAAGATAATGTAAAAGAAAAATGAGCAAATGCTATCAACAGGCAATTAAAAAATGGCTTATGAGAAGACGGTAAACCAGGATGAGCAATCAAGATATACAAAATTAAAACAGAGATGCTACTGGAGGTAAAACAAAAAAAAAATGTGGCACAGCTGTGGGAAAATGATTATTTTCATACACTGTGGGAGTTAAGAATTGATACCATTTTTGAAGGAACATTTGATAAAACTTAGCTGTGTGCTCCCTTTGACAGAAGCTCCATTTCTAGTACATTCTACAAAAATATTGACTTGTACAGCGATGTTCACTGTAGCACTGATTATTTCCTATAAATAAGGATTTGGTGAAATAAAGTATAGTACTTTGGCATTATAAAATACGTTTTGCAATGGTTAAAAATATAGCAGGAAGGGATTCCCAAACATTGTTAAATAAAAAAGTCAAACAGCAATATGAAAATACACATACAAATATGTACATATACCTATATCTGAAAGAAGACACACCAAGATATTAACCATGAGGAGTGGAACTGGGGACACAAGGAAAGGGGTGTGGAAGGTAGGAGGGTTTTATTATCTGCATTTTCAAATCATAAAGCATAAGTTCATTACATGTATTATTTTTTTAACAATGGAAAAGTTAAACTTCCAGCTTAGCTTTCATGAGCTCTATTATCAACATCAGAATAATTATTTGTATTTTAAAATACATTTGAATATCAATATTCCACATACCCTCTTATTGTACTGCTTGTCTCAGGATCACCAGGGTCCAATGTTTCTTTTAAGAAGTTTATATAATGTATCCAGAGGTCAACACTAAGAGGTATTGCCTGAAGCCCCCGCCGATATACCTAAGAAGAAAACAGCAAACTGTACTTCAAATATTTATTTATTTCTTAACAGAGAGGCAACACTGTGTTATCCGGTGAACCTTAGAAATACTAATTACTGGAATTTTGTTTAAATAATCTACCATTACCATTTGGGTGGAGGTTGGATAGAACATGGCAATGTTCTGATCCCCACGTGCAGAGTCTTGATCTTCAAAGCGCAGCAGTCCCTGCATTCTGACCGGGTTGTGTGGGCAGGCTTTGGGTTACAGACCATAGGGCACAGACCCATTAGAGCATCAATGACAGCGTCTGACCAAAAATGCAATAAGACGTAGCAAATGTGACTAGCAAACCAACTATATTGTTTGGAAAATGAGAAATAAATGTAAGTGAGAGAAAAGCCCTGCCCTACTTGTTAAGCTGCAGTGTAATACAGAGGCTTGCACTGCAAAGCTTGACAAACTGTAGAGGTTTAACGCACCTGCCAACAAAGAGAGAAAATATTAGCTACAAATGCCACAAGAGTGACAAATGCAAATAAATACCCTATAAAAATTGTTTGACCATAAATGGTAGGTACTGCCAGCCAAAAAAAAAAAAAAAAAAATCTTTGTTTTGTTATTAATTGGCTTACAGTACCTATTGGCGATAACTTTATTCAGTGATGTACGCACCTCATCTGATTGTTTAATGTTGTCATGCCGCTTTTCAAGGTCTGCATACTTTTTCCAGTAACCATAGCAATACGGATAGTGTACGAAAAATTTGTCAAATGCCTTCCTGGCAGCCATCAAGTGATTCTGATAAAAATAAAACCATATTTAAATACTGTGGAAATTTCTGTCAAAAAATTTTTATTATTACGTTCAAATGTTATTATCTAAAAAATATAAATAAATGGCAGGCTTAAAAAAAACTACATATACAGACTGCTCTGCCAGTGGAGTAGTCATTCTTTTACTCCTTTACTTTCTTAATAAACTTGCCTTCACTTGGAAAAACAAAACACAAAAAAAACCTACACAGGCAGCAGCCTCCTTTGCCTTGTAAATGCAATTCAAACAAAAGGAACTAATTTTGTCAACTTTGTACTTCAGCAATTTCCCACACACACATATACCTCAATTATTACAAAACATTAATTTTTGACACTACTGACTCTCCACAACATAAAAAAGCTACAAGCTATTTTCGAAGCTAAAAATGTATCTACCTAATATTATTCAACTTCATCTGAAAATTATGAGTCGATTTTAATTATAAAATAAGGACTATTGTTTCATTATAAATTAATAGGACTTATTTGTTCCTTCTGATACCATTTAAATAGTTACTAACCTCCTGTTCTACATATTGAAGCAAATATACCCAGCCTGTAAAATCCTGAGGATTATTTTCTACGGTTTTCCAAAATTTTTCATATTCTGGAGGGAAATTTGCTTCTGTTTCTGTCAGCGTCACTGGAAGGTCTACAGCACTTGCCATTTCACTTTCTTCTGTAGATGCATTCACATTGGGAGAGTCATCGGGTGACTGTTCCATTTCTGTAACATTCATAATCTCAGTACTGAAATCAGCAGGATGTTCTACCACTACCTCTGAACTGTTGCCTGTGCTGCCATTACTAGAATTTCTGTATTCATCCATGTGAGAATTTTGCATAGCTATTTATTTTGTCTTCAGTTAATGATCTGTGGAAACACAAAAAGAGAAATATCTTTCAAATGCCAATAAAATTATTTGGCCTCAACAATCCTTTTTAAAAGCCCTAATTTCGTAATAAAGAAATATGAATTTGATTCTTTATCTCCCCTACAAGTCAGAATCAGAAGGTTCATTAGCTTTTATATTATAAAGTTATAAATTATTCACAAAACTACCACTTTGTTGTTGATATCTGAATAAAATCCAAATAACTATGGATTTGTTATCTCATTCATTTAAAAAAAAAAAAAAAAGAGGACCCTGCCTGCTACTTAATGAAGAAATACTGTTTAAACTTCAATGTTTCTTATTTAGGTATTTAGGTAAGAATCTTATCCAGTGCCTGAATACTACTTGCTATCAATCACTGGAAAATAGCCTATCTTTAATAACTGTTCTGGAAGCTAAAAGTAAAACTGACAAAAATTCTGGTCATGGTTATAAACATTTCAAAAGGAAGTTCATCACTTAGCTAGGATAAAGTTTTAGATAAGAGGCCGGGCGTCGTGGCTCGCACCTGTAACCCCAGCACTCTGGGAGGCTGAGGCGGGTGGATCACGAGGTCAAGAGATCGAGATCATCCTGGCCAACATGGTGAAACCTCTTCTCTACTAAAAATACAAACAATTAGCTGGGCGTAGTGACGCACGCCTGTAGTCCCAGCTACTCGGGAGGCTAAGGCAGGAGAATTGCTTGAACCCAGGAGGCGGAGGTTGCAGTGAACCGAGATCGTGCCACTGCACTCCAGCCTGGCACTTGACGACAGAGCAAGACTCTGTCTCAAAAAAAAAAAAAAAAAGTTTTAGAAAAGAGAAAATCATACTGCTTAAATATATTTATATACTTATGAATTTTAAATCCTGACAGCTAGTTTTCAATTTAATTATAAAAGATACAAATTATCGTTTTAAAAAATTAAAAAGTAATTTTTTAAGTGAATAAAAAACACATTTAAAGGGCCAGGCATGGTGACACACAGCTGTAGTCCCAGCTACTCAGGAGACGCTCAGTCAGGAGGATCACTTGAGCCCAGGAGATTGAAGCTGCCTAAGCTTTGACCATGCTCCAGTACTCCAGCCAGGGCAACAGAACACCACCACCCTACCTCTAAAAAACATATTTGAGAAAGGCTTACAATCTGGATAATAACTGCCTAACATATTTAAAATTGTCATCTAATTTTTAAGGCTATAAGATAGTAAGGAATTATTCCTTTAAAGTAGTACCACAATATATTTTCATAATTACCTTCATCTCTTTCACTAACAGCTTAAATGAAAACCAAATCATTAAATTATAGGGCATGTCTTGTTTTTTTTTAAATGAGGGATTATTCTCAAAATTAAGCAGACCATAAAATTGATTTACTCTTAAAATATACCTGGAATATACTACCACTTAATATATTAACAGTACAGTTCATTAAAAAGATGATTAAAACTGTAAAGACAATAACGCTAAGGAAGAAATGCAAATGACCAATAAATATATAAAAGGATTATATCTTTACTAATAAAGATGTAAATCAAAATAATGAGTGTACCACATACCAACTATCAATTGAGCATATTTTATACTATGGGAATAATCAGAAAAGATCATATATTTGTTTAAGGGCATTCATTACCAGCACTGTTGTACAGCAAAAAGGGAGGGTTATATTAAGAAAAAGACTGTTTTATTAAATGGTATATTCATATAATAAAATAATAAAAATTAAAAAGGAATTATGTATATCTGCATTGATATGGAAAAATATCCATTACACATACATATATATACATGTTTGTGGGTGGGTCTGTGTGTGTGTGTGTGTGTGTGTGTGTGTGTGTGTATATATATATAATTATTATTTTTTAAACGGAGTCTTGCTCTGTTGCCCAGGCTGGAGTGCAATGGCACTATCTTGGCTTACTGCAACCTCTGCCTCCCAGGATCAAGCGATCCTCCAGCCTCAGCCACTCTAGCTGGGATTACAGCACACACCATCAGGCCCAGTTAATTTTTCTATTTTTAGTAGAGGCAGGGTTTCACCATGTGGTCCAGGCTGGTCTCGAACTCCTGACCTCAGGTGGTCCACCTGCCTTGGCCTCCCAAAGTGCTGGGATTACAGGCATGAACCACGCCCAGCTTGCATTTTTAAAATACATATATATGCGTACATACAGGCACTTACAGATTTGTAAGGATTTACACCAAATAAAATACAATGAAACTGTCAGCTGGTGTTAACAGTTGTTTTCCACACAAAAGTGGGATGTGTGCTTTATTCTTTTTGTTTACCTGCAATTATTTAACTGAATTGGGTGGAGAACTTTTCTGTTATTTTTTTTAAAAGCCAGCTATAGCTTGACTGGATACATTTTTTTTGTTTTGTTTTGTTTTTTTTTTTTTTACAATTTTATGACTATCATACTTTAACAATCTGGGTTTCATTACCATCTATGCAGAAACTTGGAAATCTAGCTCCAAACAAGTGAAATAGTAAGCTGTTTAAAACTAATATAGATTCCTTACCTACTCCAGTGATTCTGAGATCTAGGGAAGGGTCAAGAAAGTTATACTTCTACCAAATTACCTAAATAATTCCAAAAAACAGAAATTTATTTATTTGTGAGTAAACTCTGAACAGTGTAACTTCTGGATCAAACAATAAGCATGTATTAAATTTGGGAAGATGCTGACAATTTATCTCTGGAAAAGTTGCACTAGTCATCTGGCAGACATTTTCAGTTGCCTACCCAATATCCCCTCTCACTATTAGTAATTCTCTTACTAACAAAAGACTGATTTCATTCAAAGCAGCAATATACTTAATCTCATGTAAGTGACCACAAAACTGAAAAGAATATCTGCTGCAGAGCTCTGAGAAAGCTTCTGCTTTTTTGATAAGAAGGGACAATCACAACTACTGTGGTTCTTCCTTCTACCAATGTATTCTTACCTTGGATTTGACCATATCTGAAACAACTCAAGTACATAAAGTAGTCTATAAGGGATTGACCAAGAAAATTAAGAAATACCAGACCTGACATCATCAAGCTGCTAACAAAATGCCACCTTCCTATTGTGTGAGGAAATAAATTCCTATTTGTTTAAACTCCTATCAATATACAAGTTTTCTATAACTTTGAGACAAAATGAATTCCTAACCAATTCACTCATCAATAGTGCATGAGATTGTCCATTGCTTTATATCCTCATCAACACTAGGTATCACTTGCTCATCTAATTTTTTTTAACAAAGTAGCACCTTATTTTGATTTTCATTTCTTTACGAGTGAAGTAAAATTTTTATTTCTTTTTGTCATACTGCCTTTTCACATCTTTTGTTCATATTTTCTGTCCATTACTTTTTTCTTATTGGTCTGTATACACTCTTTGTAAACCAAGAAAATCAGATATTTGCAAAATACATTGTAAAGTATTATTATGAGTTTGTCATATTAGTTTTACATTTGGGGGCATGTCTGTGTGTGACCTCTCTGAAATTGTCACACAGATACAAAATCCAGATTAAAACATTTTCATCATTTCAAAATGTAGCATGCTTAGAGAGGGTGGCTCACGCCTACAATCCCAAAACTCTGAGAGGCCAAGGTAGGTGGATTGCTTGAAGCCAGATGTTCCAGATCAGCCTGGGCAACAAAGTGAGATTCTGTCACTACAAAAAAATTTACAAATTAGCTGGGCGCAGTGGTGTGTGCCTATGGTCCTATCTACTGAGGAGGTTGAGGTGGGAGAATTACTTGACTGACCAGCAGTTCAAGGCTGCAGTGAGCTACGATCACACCACTGTATTCCAGCCTTGGAGACAGAGCAAGATTCTACTAAAAACAAGAAAAAAAGAAAAAGAACAAAATAGTATGAAGCTATTTTTTTTTCCTAAGAAAGAATATATTTTAAATGTTAAATCAAAAGAGCTTCTGAGTCTGAATGCCATTGGAAGAATCAGCTATAACCAGGTAAATCTAGGGAATATACAAAAACATGAACAGAAAAAATGGGACATGGGGGGAAGGGGAGATGTAGACAAAAAATTGGCAAGCCTGACAGATGTCCAGCATTATATTACATTCCTTGTAATGACATATAAGTGTAAGATAAAGTCCTTACTCACTAAGGTCTATTAACCACATAGAGAAAGAGCAAGCACACAAAACACACCACATACACATTTGGAGATAAGCTTTCAAATGAAACAAAGTCAAAGACTAGAAAAAAAAATCATTTGAAAATGGCAGCAATCTATAGACGAAAACCTTCATGAAATATAATTAACTTTGAAAAATCATGGAATAATAGAAAAAGAATGGTAAACTGTTCCAGAATGTAGAACAACTCATTAAACAATTCTTGACAGCAGACAAGAAGGTAGAAATGATGACTGGGAAGATAAGAGAGAGACAGAATGATCAAAATGAAGAGGTTGGTACTGAGAAGCAGAAGGGTAAAAGCAGAATAAGTAGCATAGAGCCAGATTATGGACACAAGAATTTGAGAAAAAAATTATACAAAATGCAAATCTAGTCAATGCATAATAGAAGAGAATCCAAAGTATTAGACTACCAGAAAAAGTAAGTTCCATTCTAGTTGAATGAATGATTAATGTCACAACTTTTCCAAGTTTAACCACTTCGGGCCCTAGGAAGAGGCAAAGCAACTTGTAAATTTATTTTGCTTTCCCTCTCTTCCTTTAAAGAAAAAGATACATTTCAAGATTAATTTTCCACATGCAAATTAGTCACCAGTATGTGGTTTTATATTTCAGAGTTCAGTTTAAAAACAAAAAACACTACAGACTGATACATTCTGAGTCATTAACTAACTACCTTATTCTAATTTCATACTTGAGACATAAGGGTTTCTTCTGGAATCAGCAAATTTACCACACCCCTGCATCTTCAGAGACTGTCAATTACTCTACACCCTGCAATCACAGTGTTGTAAAAAGATTTAAGAACATCAGCCTTACGCTTATAGAGATCATTTTGGTGATTCACTTCATAAATCACAGAGCCAAAATAATACACTAAAGTTATTTTTTAATAAGTTATTCCAACATATTCTTTATATGTCAATTATTACCAGTTTACTCTTAACAACAACCAGTAGCTTTCAACTAGCAACATAAAATGGGAAAGGGTACGGAATGGCTATTAAAAGAAAGAAAGAAAACGGGCCAAGCATGGTGGCTCCTGTCTGTCATCTCAGCACTTTGGGAGGATGAGCAGGCAGATCACCCATGAGTTCCAGACCAGCCTGGGCAACATGGCAAAACTCATCCTCTACAAAAAATAAAAAAAATTAGCCAGAGTCTGAGGTGGGAGGATTGAGCCTGGGGAGTCAAGGCTGCAGTGAGTCGTGATCGTGCCACTGCACTCCAGCCTGGGCGAAAGAGCAAGACCATGCCTCAAAAGAAGGAAAGAAAACAAGTGTGATACTGACATAAAAACAGCCAAATAGACCACTGGAATAAGAAATCCAGAAATAAACTCCCTTGTCAAATGGCCCTCAACAAAGTGCTAAGACTGTTCAATGAGGAAGGGATCATCTCTTCAAATGGTGCTTGGAAAACCGGATATCCAGGTGCAGTAGAATGAAGTTGGACCCTCATCTTACACTATATGTTAAAATTAAGTCAAGATGCAGTAAAGACCGAAATGTAAAACCTAAAACTATAAAACTCCTAGAAGAAAACATAGGGGAAAGCTTAATGATACTGGGTTTGGCAATGAATTCTTGGATAATGCCAAAAGCACAGGCAAACTAAACCAAAAATAGACAAACAGGACTATAACGAACTTAAAAGGTTTTGTGCATCAAAGGACACAATCAGCAGAGTGAAAAGGCAACCTACAGAATGGGAGAAAATATTTGCATATCATATCTCTAATAAGGGGCTAAGTAATTATCATGTCTCCACTGTATCAGTAATTTTTAAACTGCAGATTGCTTCAGACCAGTTTCTTTTCCCTTCTTCAAATGGAAAATAGAAAAAAATTTAGCACACTGCTTTGCATAGTAAAAGTATACTGTTTTATGATAGTTTAATGTAATAATACACATACATGTGCAATTCAGCTATTGTATACTGAGTTGCCTGGCACACAAAGACACTCATTACTTCTCAAGAAAGAATGAATGAAGGCATATCATCTGTACTGCTATAACTTCAATTAATAGCTATTAATGATAATAAGAGATGATATTTATTGAGCAAATATTTTGTTAAATGTTACCTTCCCTTTTAAGGATGACAAAACCAACATTCATTAAGGTTAGATAACTTGTCTAAATTTATACTAATAGTAAGAAACAGAGCCAAAATTCAACCTCCTCCTAACACCAAAACTCTTGCCTCTTCCCTACTAACTTGTACAGCCCAGAGATTCTATTTCTGTTGAGTTTTACTTTCTATTTTTTTCCAATTCCACTCCTTTCAGCTTCAGAACCTTAGTATATGCAGTTTCTTCTACCTGGATGCTTTCTCATCCCATTACCCAACTCCACACTCTTGACTCAGTGCTTTCAAACTAACTAAAGCCTACTCCCCTGGGCAAAGTTAACTTTTTAATTTTTTTTCAACAATTGCTCAGAGAGTAGTTGTTTTCATAATTAATTCAAAATTGTACTAAGAAATGCCATCATCACAGTGGGCCAAGTTTAATATCACTTCCTGAAAAGTGTCCTCGTACCCCCAAATAAGTTAGGTTGCCCCCAATCATGCCCCCACAGCATTCTTTTTCCCCATGGCACATAACATATTTGTGATACTTGTTCAATATGTTTCTTGTCTACCAGATTACACATTTCTTTAGAGTAAGGACAAGATCTACCCATACATAGGGATATAGTACACCTGGAGGCCTAGTATACACTCAATTCTTTGAACACTAAACAAATAACAGTCATCAGTCACCCATACTAAAACTCAGTATACTGCTTTCATAACCAAATGGAAAGTGGTAAGTGCTTGGGCTTTAGAGGCCAAAGAACAGACTTCTGGCTTCACATTAGGGAACTATGAGCCAATTACATAACCTCTCTAAGCCTCATTCACAAAATAATCAAAATACCTTGGCATAAAAATGAATGATCCCCTACCCCCAAAATGTACACAATTATGATCTGTCAATCAAAAATAATAATACACTCTGGGCCATGTACACAGTGGCTCACATATGTAATCACCTAGCAGTCTGGGAAGTCGAAGTGAGAGGACTGCTTGAGTTCACGCGCTGAAGATCAACCTGGGCAACATAGGGAAACTCCGTCTCTACGAAAAAAATTTAAAAACTATCTGGGTATGGTGGCACATGCCTGTGGTCCCAGCAACTTGGGAAGCTGAGGCAGGAGGATTACCTGAGCCCAGGGAGGCAGAGGCTGCAGTGAGCTGACCATGTTGGTGCACTCTAACCTGAGTGACACAGCAAGATAATACACCTTAAAAAAATAACTATCCCCTTCTTTCCATTCACACTACTGTTATAATTTAAGTAATTATTTTCTCTCCTCTGGATTAATGTTTTTCAAATCGTGGATTGCTTCAAACCAGCTTCTCTTTTTATTTTTTTTGAGACAGAGTCTTGCTCTGTCACCAGGCTGGAGTGCAGTGGCGCAATCTAGACTCACTGCAACCTCTGCCTCCTGGACTCAAGTAGTTCTCCTGCCTCAGTCTCCTGAGTAGCTGGGACTACATGTGTGCACCATCACACCCAGCAAATGTTTGTATTTTTAGTAGAGACAGGGTTTCACCATGTTGGCCAGAATGGTCTCTATCTCTTGACCTAGTGATCCGCCCACCTCAGCCTCCCAAAGTGCTGGGATTACAGGCATGAGCCACCATGCCGGTCCTTATTTTTTAAATATAGAAAAATATATATACCAGAGTGCATGCAAACATTAAGGGCATATTGTGGAAGCACACACTAATTAACTGTTTACTGAGTTAGTTATGTCCATGAACATCTTATTGTGGACTGCAGTAAAAAATTTTGACAAACACTGCTGCACTACTGCTACAGATAAATTAATATTACTTGAAAATTAAATTCCCTGATGA
This sequence comes from Plecturocebus donacophilus, assembly GCA_004027715.1. Lineage (NCBI taxonomy): Eukaryota > Metazoa > Chordata > Mammalia > Primates > Pitheciidae > Plecturocebus > Plecturocebus donacophilus. The sequence goes on from PVKP010006540.1 coordinate 48,769, forward strand.
CAGCTCAACAGGAGTAAAAGGAAAAATAAATAAATAAATTCATTGAGAAAGAGGCCTTATCAGTTTTGTTCACCGCTGTCCCCTTAGAACCTAAAATAATACTTGCTATGCAACAGCATAACATCTCTGAATGATATATCCAGTCCCAACTTAACTTTCCAAAAGTATTAATCTTAAAATACTCCTCCTCATTGCCATTTCCAGAACCCCTTAGATTCTTCCTTTCCAAGCCTTGACACAAGCTGTTCCCTCAGACTAAGAAAAGTCCTCCTTTTTTCAACTCACCAAACCAGTTGATTCCGTTTCACTACATTACACTGTATTATAAAATCATATGATAGGCACAAAGTTCACGAGTATAAAAGGAAACATAAAGTGATTATGCAGTATATAAAAAATACGTTTATCATACCTTTCACGTTTTGTATAGTTATGACATACCTTAAACATTTCAGTGGCAATTATGCCATCTTAAAATTTAAAAGGTCTTTTGAAGGATGACTTCAATCAGCAACACTTAATTAAAAATGGGACATCTGACCTAATACCTTATTTTTTTTCATTAACTATATGCCCCTTATTCCTGTAGAGGTACTTAAAAATTATACTACTGACTATTCTTTTTCACAAACAGAGCAATATATAAAAATCTGAAGTCATCACTAAAGACTGAAAGGAGTTTTGGGTAGAGCAAATCAAGTAGCCTTGCAATATACAAATCACTTTGGGTCTCATTCACAAATAAGGCAATCTGGAGATTTGGGATATAAGAAGAAAAGAGACTATCATAATCAACGGTTTTGGCAGCTGTTTTTAGGGGCAAAGTAGGCTAAGCAGTCACAGGCTGACTTTTTAAAGTCTCCACATATTAAACACTGTGTTCTAGAAATTAGACTTTGCATACGTATTTACATAAATGTCTACAACATCTTCGGATCTCTGGAAAACTTACCATTTGGCTGGAACTATACTTTCTTCCTCCTTTGGCTACTTTCAATTTTTTTAAAAGTCCTATCTTCCATGGAGATTTGTTAAAACATACCACAGAAAACAGTACACACAATTTTTATCATTTGACTTTTAAATATAGTTTTTCTTATTCAATTATAAGATAAGCAAGTAAAAATATTGAGACTTTAAACAAATAGTGTCTCCTACCATCTACTTATAGACATCTTCAACCCCTACCAGAGTTCACAGTCTAAGTACTAGTGTTCTTTAACAGAACTCCTTTCCATTACTTTATCCCTGCTAGACAGTGAACAGTGGAAAGTTCCAACTTTTGCAACTGTAGAATGAGGTTATAAATCTAGAGGGAGGAGGGAAATCTGACAGTAGACGCTTGTTCTTTTCACTCCATTTAAACTCCCATAGAGCCAAAAACACTTCAGTTCCAACATGAGCTTTATACTTCCCTATCCAAAACTTGGTTTCTCAAGTCTCACACTTTCTCAGTAGTAGCAAATTTTATTTCTGAACAGATTAAATCAGTTGCTAAAGAAATAATGTGAAGTCCTCAAACAGAAGGCCATATGAGTATCACACGAAAAAATAACATTTGAATCGGCATAAATTTACATGGTATTATGGCAACATCAATAATACACTGAAGAGTATTATTTATTAACTTCAAGTATTATTAACATAAAGATGTGATTTTCGAGAAAAATACCAGTGCTGGTCTCTAATTATCAAAGTTGAACATCCTTAAACAAATTCCCTTAAAATATCTTACCAAGATACTTGATGTCTGTTTCTTCTGTTCTACCCTATCCTGCTAAAAGCTTAGGGTGCTGTGACTTAGGGTCGCTAAAGTGCTGCTCATGTGGTCACACGGCAGAACGCGCCCTACAAGGCGTTCAAATGCCTTAGTAATAGAATGTATGCTGTATCTTCCAAATCCTCTGGCGGCTGCGAATGTGCTCCTTCCACTTACAGCCATCCCAGCTTCACTGTGTTCCAGCTCCGGGGGAAGCAAGGGCTTTAGAATTACCCCCAAATCTCTTCCTAAATCCAGGCGAAGGAGGCCCAACACGTCCCCACCCTACCTAACGACCCCCCAAGTGAAACGTGTAGTCCAAAAAAAAAATACCTTGCACCGCTCCACCCAACAGGTGGGAAGGAGAAAGGAATGGACAGCTGGGCGCTGAGTCCGAGTCAGGCCTCAAACAGGGCAGGAGAGGGAGGCCGCGGCCCCAGCGCGGCCTGAAACCCGTCAGGCTCCTTTCTGTCCCAAGTACCACCCTCCGCCCCCAGCTAATTTCAAGGAGCCCGCCCCAGCAGACCTTATGAAAGATGCCACTCGATGCCATGAGCCGAAGCTTGGGACGACCCTAGCCGAAGAAGGTACTACACCACCTCAGTCCACACAGCCACCACAGCAGCCGCCACCCGCGCCACGGCCGCCTGGTCCAGAGCACGATGCGCATGCGTCGGTGTCCCGGGAGGCGAAAACGTCACGTGAGTCCGCAGCGCGCAGGCCCGGCCCTCCCTGGAATCAGCCCCGCCCTGCAGCCCCGCCCCGCCTCCACCGAGGGCGGGGACCGCTGCTCCCACCTGCTTTTCCCTGTGGCAGGGACTTCCCAAAGGAAAGAAGGCTGTTTTAGGGCCTTTCACACGCCTGATCTGAAACACAGAGCCCTGACGCCTCCCCTCCAAAAAAGGTAAAATGTCATTTTTGGAGGCAAATCTAAGGTTTTCCCAACAATTGTTCAAGTTTTCACACTAAAAAATTTACCTAAAAACGGGCAGAAATTCAGCGTTAAACCCACAAATCTCAACATGGTATAGACCCTGGACCCACACGTTTCCTGAAAACTAAGCAACTGTGGACTTAGGGGTTTGGAGAACGCGCTATTGTTAAAGAAAAAAGTATTTAGTGACACTTGTTAAAACACAAAAAGAGGCCGGACGCGGTGGCTCACGCCTGTAATCCCAGCACTTTGGGAGGCCGAGGCGGGTGGATCATGAGGTCAAGAGATCGAGACCATCCTGGTCAATATGGTGAAACCCTGTCTCTACTAAAAATACAAAAATTAGCTGGGCATGGTGGCGCACGCCTGTAGTCCCAGCTACTCGAGAGGCTGAGGCAGGAGAATTGCTTGAACCCAGGAGGCAGAGGCTGCAGTGAGCCGAGATCGCGCCACTGCACTCCAGCCTGAGTAACAAGAGGAAAACTCCATCTCAAATACACACACACACACACACACACACACGGACTTTATTCAGGACCATCGCAGTAGGTATAGAGACCACTGACTGTCATGGAGACATGAGTGGGGAAGAGATACTAGTACAGCATAGACAAGTGGAGATTTGTAGCCAAGGAGAAATGTAAAGTGAATGGAAAATTACTAAGGGGAAACATCAGGGTAAGGGGAATTTTGTCTAAACCCACCTAATAGGATTTTTACTGAAGACAGGCCAAGATAATCAATCAGACACCATCTGGGGATGGTGGAGGCTGAGGAACCTGAACAGATATTGAGGATGATCAGCTATCAAGTATAGGGGTTTATTGCTAATCTGACTTAGCACACTTCTTTGCTGAAACTGGATTTTACCCAAAAAGTGTACAGAAGAGCCTAGGAGAAGATGCAGAAGCCTGGCTAAAGTTTGGCCAAGCAAATAACAAAACAAAAACAAAAACAAAAAACTTTAAAGGGATATGTTATTCTCTGGACAAATTGAGCTGTGTGTTGACAATCTTAGCAGTCCTCTTCAGTTGTACCGCCATCTCCACCTTGATAAAAAAAAATCTCTTTCAGCCATCTCCACTTTAAGAAAAAAAAAAAATTCTTTCAAATCTGACCTCTCTCCCATTAAGATTTTGTTACACTTGTGCCCCTGCATTCACCCATCATTTACCATGTACTCTCTTGTTCAAGGTGTAGTAGCAATACTACTGGGCTCCAAGTTTCTCATCTAGTATCTTTCTCCTCTGGAAATAATTATCTGTAAGACGATGTTTCCTGTCACCAGCACCTTTCCTTCCAAATAGCAAATTCAGTCTTTTGTCTACCTTTTACTTTCATCAAACTGCACCTAGTTGTAGCTTTCCCTTTCCATCTGCCTCTTCAACACTCCAAGCTAACTTTTTTGAATTATCTGACAGTGTGGCCAGGTTTTTTTTTTTACAGGTTTAAACAGCACTTTTAAAATGTTTCCTATGGGAATAATAGTCAAGGGAGTGGTATGTTGGGAAGACAGGCCAGAGTTTCCTGCTGGCACTGTTACACAGTGACTGGCGAGACCTTCACTCCTTTTCTAGTTCTTTGGTCTTTCCTAAGGTGGCCTCAACTTCTTCATCAGTAAATGAGATTATCTCTGAGATATCATTCACTCAAATAGCCATTTTGTAAAAATCTACTTGCTTCTTCAACTTTATTCACTGTGGATTCATTGTTTTTATCTAGTTTTTACATTTTACCTTTCAAGCCAGTGCTATTGCTCTCACTCCCCTGCTTAAAAACCTAAACTTTTAGAATGGAAAATACAGTGTTTCATAATCATGCCAGCCTTCTCACTGTTTCTGCCTCCCCATAAGTCCAAAGAACCTACTGTTCCCACAGTGCTTTTATATGTCTAAACCTTTACGTGGGCTCTTCTGTCTAAAATGTGATCCCCATTGGCAAAAACATACATTATCTTAAAAATCGATTTAGCCAGCTGGGCACAATGGCTCACACTTGTAATATCAGCACTTTGGGAGGCCGAGGCAGACAGATCAGAAGGTCAGGAGTTCGAGACCAGCCTGACCAATGTGGTGAAACCCCATCTCTACTAAAAATACAAAAATTATCTGGGTATGGTGGCACGAGCCTGTAATCCCAAATACTCAGGAGGCTGAGGCAGGAGAATCACTTGAACCTGGGAGGCGGAGGTTGCAGTGAGCCGAGATCATGCCACTGTACTTCAGCCTGGGCGACAGAGGGAGATTCCATCTCAAAAAAAAAATTGATTTAGCCTTAGTTGACTTTTTAAAAATTGTCACAAGCCTTTTTTAAAAAAAGCTCACACTTATAAGCTTTGGGAAGAAAAAAATATTATACCAATTAATAATGGTCTATAAGGGTCAATCTCCAAAGAATGGAGCAGGGTGGATAGGAAGGACAGTGATCTGGAGGAGCAAATGGAAGAAATACATTAATAAATAACATCATTTCCCATTTGTCTGATTTCTTTGTTCTGTTTCAGAGATCCCATGACTTTAAACATTGTTTTTCATTGTTTTTTAGAAACTACCACCCTCTAAACTACAGCATTTGGTATAATATTTTTTTCCGCCCGCCCTCCTCCTTCAAAAGTAGCCAGTTCTTTACTCTTCCTCTAGCTTAGCTTGAAATAGAAGCAACCTGCTTGCCTTTTTTTTTTCTCAGAAGCTAAGAGTAAGTTTTTAAAAAATCACAATTTTAAACAGCCAGGCTGGGCACGGTGCTCATACCTGTAATCCTAGCACTTTGGGAGGCCATGGCGAGCAGATCATAAGGTCACGAGATCGAGACCATCCTGGCTAACAAGATGAAATTCTGTCTCTACTAAAACTTCAAAAAATTAGCTGGGTGTGGTGGCATGCACCTGTAGTCCCAGCTACTCGGGAGGCAGAGGCAGGAGAATCACTTGAACCTGGGAGGCAGAGGTTGCAGTGAGCCGAGATGGCACCCCTGCACTCCAGCCTGGGCGACAGAGAGACTCTGTCTCAAAAAAAAAAAAAAAAAAAAAGGCAGCCATATACGTTAGAAAACTGAAAACTGGTCAGTGACTTAGAAGTAAAAAAGAATGAACAGAGAATCACAGAATTTTAGAATAGGATAGCACCTTAAAAATCATCTAATCTAGCTCTTACATTTTATTTATTTATTTTTTATTTTATTTTTTTTAAAGATGGGGTTTCACCATGTTGGCCAGGCTGGTCTCAAACTTCTGACCTAAAGTGATCTGTCCGCCTCAGCCTCCCAAAGTGCTGGGATTACAGGCATGAGCCACCACGACTGGCGCTCTTACATTTTAGAGATGAGAAAACTGAGGCCCAGACCCAGCAAGTGACTTTTCCAAGGTCACACAGCTAATTTCCTACAAAGTTAGAACGACAACCCAGGTTTACTTGTAGGTCAATATCATAACAAGTAGATCAAGTGAAAGTGACAGGTTAATAGTGTATATATATATATATATATATATATATATCCTTTTTTTCCATTTTAACATGTACGGAAGTTGGAAAAATAGAACATCTCTCACACATCTACAGAAATAAATCCTTTTATTTTATAACACTCCTTTTCTTTTTAAAGGTGCATACAGTACTTGTAAGCCCGAGAATTCTGTAAAAAGCTATAGAAGACCTGGCACTACTTTTGAGAATTACACAACTGGGCAGCAAAATAACACCTTTATAAATGTGAAAACATAAAGAAATAAAATTTAGTGTTTGTACACAAAAATAAGGAGGTTACATTCAACATGTATTTTAAATGTGCATTTAAAATGTTAAATGTTTTCTAAAACTTTGGTTGTCATGCTTTACTATAACTTGTTAAATTTCACAATTGTGTAGATAATTAAGCCCAAAAGTTAAGCAAATATATTAACACAGCAGCAAAAGCAAGCCAATACTACACAATCATATTAGCGGACTGATTCAGAAATACATGTTTTTCACAAATAATATACAAAACTTAATTTGTGATAACATAGTTCAATGACTTCCATGTTATAAAATAAGGCTGAGTAATGAGACATAGCAGAACATGATTACATAATAAAAAGTGTATTTTAAATTACAATTCTAATTGTATATATAGGGCAACAAATTGTAGTTTGTATAGAATAGTGCAAATGAGCAGGACTTTTCTCAAAAATATTAGAGTTAAATTCATCCCACGTGCCTCAGAGTTCATGAATTCTCATTTATGAATGATATACTTTAGGTTTTTATGTGATGGGTACAAGTGGCAGGGTTGATATAGGACAGCTGTGTACTCATAGGCTGCAAATAAAAATAGCCATTGACTTAATTTACTGGATGTGAACTGCAGGCACTGATAATGTAACTTTTAGAAAGTTCCATTTGTCATCATGTAAACACTTTTGTTCATCATACCATATTTTATCAAAGATTCATAATTCATTTAAAATTGCCATATCAAGCAATTCCTCTAAACTCTTTTTGATATGTGGTGGTTGAGATGCAGCCTGATTTAACAGATTCTGACCCATCTGTGCAAAGAGTGCTTTTGATAATTTAGCTGTGGCTGTTCGTATATTTCCTCCAGCTCCAGGCAGAGAGCCACTATTTGTCATATTTCCTAAAAGATGCCATAAAACAACCAATACTTTCTGTTCTGTGGCATGCGGCTTCCTCTGATAAAGTTCCATAACAATATCTGAAATATAAAAAACAGTGAGAAGTTTTTTTAAAATAAATAAGCCCAAGCTCTTCTAAATAAAAAGCAACTAAAATATACTAAGCTTCTTCTTATGCCATTTGTCCTAAAAAGTTAGGCTTCTTAAAAGAAGTAATGTAAGAAACCTTCCTCTCAAAGATTGGGATCTTCAAGTATGATATTAGACTCCCATATAGAACAATTAGTTCAGGTAAAACAGTAAAGAGAGAAAATGAACCCAAATTCATCTTGATGTTTTCCAAATGCAGTGAAACATAAATGTACTCATTTGTAACCCATGGACCTTTTATGAAACATGATTTTGAAATAGCAGTTTTCTGTAAGAACCAAAATTTGATTTTAATGTCTTTTTTTTTCAGTGTTATTTCTACAAATATAACCAAGTACCCTATTTTTAAGGTTTTTTTTTCTTCTCCTTTTGTGGCCCTTTGTATTAACATTTTAGTAATGAAATAATAAATTCTGCTCTCCTCCTTTCTACTAGACACTCCTTTGCATTGCTAGCCTATCTAATTATGTTTGCTTAGAAATTCCAGAGACCGGGCTGGGCATGGTGGCTCAGGCCTGTAATCCTAGCATTTGGGAGGCTGAGGCAGGGGGATCACTTGAGGTCAGAAGTTCAGGACCAGCCTGGCCAACATGGTGAAAACCTGTCTCTACTAAAAATACGAAAATTAGCTGGGCGTGGTGGCAGGCACCTGTAGTCCCAGCTACTCGGGAGGCTGAGGCAGGAGAATTGCTTGAACCCAGAAGGCAGAGGTTGCAGTGAGCCAAGATCACACCCCTGCACTCTCGCCTATGCAACACAGCAAGACGCCCTGTCAAAAAAGAGTTTCCAGAGAATGAATCTGCATCTTGATACAATTCAGGTGCCTATAGAATTGTCCCCCACCAGGAGATTACCTGAAGACTGTGGTGCTAATTTACAACCCAGTCCAGCCTGAGACAGCACTAGCTCATTCACCATATGGGGCAATAACTCAAGATAAGTCACAGGAACAAATCATGTACACTGTACTGACTGGCCCACTGTATGCCCTCCATGCAAAACTTCTCCTTCTTAAACCCTAGCATTTTGCCTGAAAATTTTGAAGCAGTTTTGTTAAGGCAGGAGCCTGAACCATCTGCCAACTGCTAACTTTGGAAAATAAAGTCACTTTCCTTCCACTGCACCTCATCCTTGTAATTCAATTTTGCAAGTGGCGATCGGCTGAACCTGCATTTGTTTACACTAATAGGAAGACTGAACATTTATTGGAAAAAAAAGGGATAAAATTATTTTGAAGAAAATTGTTGGGATAAAAATATTCAAAGGTTCTTTTGTGGATCATTACACAATTTATTTCTACTTTGTGGGTAGTTATATTAAGTTGGTAGCTACCCTAAAATTAAATTGAAATAGTCTATCAGTTTATTTTTAGTTAATAAAATATTTCATTAGAAATTACAAAGTATTTACCAGCAAGCTTTTCCGTCATATCCTGTTTTGCTTTTCCATTTAAAAACTGAGCCTTTGTGCAAAATGGCTGTAGAAGTAAGTAATTGTCTAAACAAAAAGAACACAGAGACATATGTTTAAAGAATAATGAGCTCTTATTTTCCATTACATAGCACTGAACAGAACAAAATTCATTTCTAGGATGCAAATGTGTAACACTTTTAAAATCTACATAGTTAATCACTATTTAAAATTTTCTATAAAACCTTAACAGGCCAGGCATGGTGGCTAGCACCTGTAATTCCAGCTTCTTGGAAGGCTGAGGTAAGAGGATCACTTGAGCCCAGGAGTCCAAGGCTGCAGTGAGCTATGATTGCACCACTGCACCCCAGCCTGGCTGACAGTGACACTCTGTCTCAAAAAAAAGAAAAACCAAACCAAACACAGTCTTAACAGAATACTATTATTCTTAAAGCCAATGAGAACTAAAAATACCTCACAAAGTTTTAAAGGAGCTATCAAGTGGTATTTAAAACAAACAAAAAAAGTGCTTTAATCTCCTAGTCATCTTATTCCAAATGATAGCATAGTTTTATCAAAAAACAGAAAAAGGGAAGCAGTTTTTACATTTACTGAATTTAAGTTTTAATTTTGAAATAATAATAGATACAGAGAAAGTTACAAAGATTATATAGAGGTCCTGTGTACCTTCCACCCAAAGGTTTCATCTTAAATAACTACAATTGACCCTTGGACAACACAGGGGTTAGAGGGGCCAACCCCTGTACAGTTGAAAATCCATGTTTAACTTTTCACACTTACAAAACTTAACTACTAATAACTTACTGTTGATCAGAAACCTTACCAATAACAGTAACTGTCAATTAACACATATTTTGGATGTCATATGTATAATATACTATATTCTTACAACAAAGTAAGCTAGAAAAAAGAAAAGCATATTAGGAAAGAGAAGAAAAATACATTTATAGTATTATATTTGTCAATAATGTAAATTTATGTCATCTGTTTACAAGATTAGTCATCTGACTGAAATGGTAAGTGACCACAGCTGCAGACCTCAAGCTACTCAGATATCAAGCAATTCAAATTTATCACGTCATGACTTTCCCCTGCTTATTGGGAGCACTTCCAGCATCACTAGTGGCACTTCATATAGGTCTGATGGTGTCACTTAAAGTTTATGATATTATACTAAACCTGATGAAAAATACTTAAGAACCATTAATTTGCATATGTTAAACCATTCTTGCATCCCTGGGATAAATCCCATTTGATCATGATGAATAATGTTTTTATAGCAAATTGTCTCATGTTCTTAATAGTTCTTTTTTATTAAGTAGTATTCCATGGTATATTTAGCAATGTATGAGATGCAGTTTCTCTGTAATCTTGTCAGCATTTTGTAATGTCACTTTTTTTTTTATTTTGGCTGTTTTAATACTTGTGTGGTGATCATGGCCTTCACTTGCATGTGCATTTCCCAGATGGCTAGTGACGTTGAACATCTTTTCACATGCTTATTTGGCCAGTCGTATATCCTCCTTTATTTTCCATCCATATAGCCTCATGGTTTAAATATTTCTTCAGGTCTTTTGTCTGTTTTCTTATTTGATTGTTTCTTTGATGTTGAGCTTTGAGATTTCTTTATATATTCTAAATATGATTTCTTTGTAATATGTGGTTTGAAAATATTTTTCCCAGTCTATAGCTTATCTCTTTATCCATTTATTTATTTATTTATTTATTTATTTATTTACTGATACAGAGTCTTACTCTGTTGCCCAGGCTGCAGTGCAGTGGTGCAATCTTGGCTCACTGCAACCTCTACCTCCTGGGTTCAAGTGATTCTCCTGCCTCAGCTTCCAGAGTAGCTGGGATTACAGGAGTGCGCCACCACACCCAGCTAATTTTACTATGTTGGCCAGGCTGGTCTCAAGCTCCCGATTTCAGATGATCTGCCCACCTCAGCCTCCCAAAGGCAGGGATTACAGGATCATGCTTTTAGTGCCATATGTAAAACTTTTCACCAAGTTCTAAGATTTTCTCATATCATCTTCAAAAAGTTTTACATTTAAGTTGTACATTTAAATCTATGATCCATTTTGAGTTAGTTTATTATTTTCTTATTTTTGTATTTTTTCTTTATTTCCACATCATCTCATGCCAAAGTATTGAGTTACTTTTGTATCAGATGTGAGGTTGAGACAGAAAAAGAAATAAAAGTCAAAGATATAGGAAAAGAAAGTCAATTTAATTGAACAGAATTTAATCACTAAAAGTAATCTTAAAACTATTGAGAAAATAGAAACTTTTATGATAATACTAAATTTTAAAACCTGAATAACTAGGATTTCAGCATTATAAAAACATAAAAAGAAAGTCAAAATAATTTGAGTGCCAAAGTAAGATTTCTTACCTACATGCTGACTCAGTGCCTGCACAACATTTGTAGCAGCAGTGTAGATGCCTGGATTCTTGGAATTCAGATTGTTATCCACTATTGCTGGAATTAGCATGTTGATTATAGGAGATAAGTGGTCTCTAAGTAAAGGAATCATTTTGTGCATTGTTTCCAGAGCCACCAGATTTACTTTACTATTAGAATCATGAAGTCGAGATTTAAAAGCATCAAAAATCTGAAATTGGTAAAATATTTAAAATAAAATAAAATGTTTATAGCTACTGTATTTATAAGTCTCTTGGCATTTCATAATATTTCTCATACTTTACTCAGTTTAAATACATACTCAACATCCTATTTTGCCTGAACTTGTATAACAGGAACTTTATAAAATTTTATGTACTAAATCTAAGTGTGATATCTTCTTGTAACAAAAAGAGAAGGCCTCAAAAATCACTCCAAAAGACAACCTGATAAAGGGTGAAAAATGTGGCTCAGCAGGCAGATGACTGACTGACTGTAAATATGATAAACATCCTGTTTTCTGGAAGGTGCCAGTTAGCTTAGGTAACTCTAAGAACTTAACAAAAGTTTCTGTTTTTATCTCTTTTCACATTAGAAGTAGACATAATAAGTTTTACTGTGGAGATTCAACCTAGTTTCAGTTTAGGTTTATTGTGAAAAGTTTAGATGCAATTTCAGAGTTACATTTGTATTATTATCTCCTAACCTGATAACTTTAACAATAATTCCTTGCTCTTCAGAATCCTTAACTTTCATAAAATATAATAAAGTGAATGCTAAACAATTCTTTAATCACGTCAGATGAGTGAAGAGCTCTCTATGAGCTGAGACTATTCACTAATAATTTCCATTACTTATTTATCATTTTTCATGTTAAGAATAATCTTCCCAAGAGATTTATTTTTATTCAATAGATACCAGAAAATATAACCTTCTGGCTCTCATGACATGGTAATATGGTACTTTTCTTCTGAAAACTGAGACAATACCACTAGAAGTGAAGAGTAGTTATGGTATGTTTGCCAAGTATAATGCACATTATACAAATTTAAAATGAAATTTAATTAATAAATTACTAATAAAATTAACTGAACTAAACTCTGATGAGCCAAAAATAATCTATGCTCTGATATGATGAATATTTATTAATATTTCCCTTTCTTTTGCTTATTGTCTTCCTAAAGATAGGTACATAAATCAGTATGTAGAGATTTCTAACCCACATATGAAAAGTTTTAATATCCGTTCTAAAGCAATATCAAGTCTATTTGTCTTTTTTAAAAAAATATTTACTAATTCAACATATATTTACTAAATGACATGTTCTGAGAGCTCTGAGAATACAGAAGTTTCATGGAGCTTACCATTTGTGGTAGGATTCAGACTAATAAATAGCTATCTTCTTATTTTGTTTCAGTTACTTTGAGTTGTTCTAGTATGCTTTTAACATAGCAAAACCCAGGCAATCCATTCTCTTCACTAAGCTTATTTTAACACTTTAGAATAATATATATTATACATAGATTAGTAATTTATTAATTAAATTCCATTTTAAATTTGTGTAATTTGTATATATGTATATAGAGAGAGTATATAAAACACTAAGATTTAGGGCAATTTTTTAAACTGATGAACTTTATTTGATATAGATTTCAGATAAAAATACATTTTTATTTTTTTTTTATAGAGACAGGGTCTTGCTATGTTGCCCAGACTGGACTTGAATGTTGAACTCCTAGCCTCAAGAGACCTTTCCACCTTGGCTTCTCAAAGTGCTTAGATTACAGGCATGAGCCACCATACCTGGCCTGAAAATTAATTTTGACAAGTCCTTACCTTCACAATGTTTCCAACAACAAGCTCTTGATTATTTTCAGTATCTGATAAAAGCTGCTTAATCCCATTAATACGATCACGAAAGTCTTTCGCATTTAATAAACCAGTTATGACTTTAAGGTACTCAGCACTTTCTAAGGAATTACGAGGGACAGATTTTCTGGTGACTTCACGAACTTCATGAGTTACCTCTCTAAAGTGAAAGAAAGGTGAATGTAATTTCATTTGTACTTTCCTATAAAAACTATTATACAAACATAATTTTAAAATCTCATTATGCATTCATTTTCCAAAATGCATAAAATGACTTAACCCGTAGCCACAGTATCTGTATTGGGGGTCCCCAAGATCTCCTCTAGATCAGGATATTTGCTAAGAAATTTCATAAGAGTTAGCCTATAGTTTTACTCATGCCTAAAATTTATTACAGCAGAAGGACACCAAATAAATCAGCAGAGAGAAAAGGTACATAGGTCAAAGACCAGAGGTAACCAGATCTAAGCTTCTAAGAGTCCTTTCCCAGTAGAGTCACACAGGACACAATTCCTTCAGCAGTGAATTATGACAAAATATGTGAAATGTTATCTACCAAGGAAGCTTATTAGAGGCCTTATGTCCAGAGTTTTTATTGGGAGCTGGTATGTAGAGACTGTCTGCCTAGGACATACCAAAATTCCAGACTCCCAGAAGGAAACCAGGCTTTCAGCATAAACCATATTGTTTGCCCAAACAATTTAGGCACAGTAAACTACCTTACCAGTTAGGGCACGGTGGGAATCCTCATCAAATCCTAGGTTCCCATGCCAGTGAAGAGCTAACCATGCAAGCAGCCGTTTTTAGGGACAGCAGTCTCAAGACTACAATGTTAACTTTTTTCTGAACAGATTCCTTGCCCATTGAGAACTAGATAAATTACCTTGAATCTCTTTCTCAAACCCATCCTCCATAGAAGATTAAGTGAACCACTCTTATGAGGAAAAGTTGAAATCTTTCTAAAACCCAAGTCTCCAGATGTCAACCAATGGGCAGTCTCTCTAAGCAGGCCCTTTAAAGAACAGCAGTCTCAGGCCTACTATGTTAACTCTTTCCTGCAGAGTACCCATGTGAACATGCATGGGACGATGAGAAACTAGAGACCAGCAGGAATTATTATGGCAATGATAGTATTCATAGCATATTTTTTGTAGCTAAAAAGGGGTAACTCAATGTGGTAGATCCAGCTTGTCCATCCCATGGTCTGCGGGTCACATGTGGCCCAGGACAGCTTTGAATGCACCCTAACACAAATTCATATATTTTCTTAAAACATTATGAGATTTGTGTGTGTGTGTGTGTTTTCCTCAACAGCTATCATTAGTGTTAGTATATTTTACTGTGGACAAGACAATTATTCTTCCACTGTGGCAAGGGAAGCAAAAGATTGGACACTCCTGTTTAGATGATCATCCCTTTGAAACTAGATTCATGTAAAGTAAGAGGTAGGTTGGTTGGTCAATCGATCTGTCTATCTATCTATCTATCTAGCTATCTATTTGTTTTTTAAATTTATTTTTATTTTTGAGATAGAGTCACACTTTGTCACCCAGGCTGGAGTGCAGTGGTATGATCTCAGCTCACTGCAACTTCTGCCTCCCAGGTTTAAGCAATTCTCCTGCTTCAGCCTCCCAGCTAGGATTATATACGCATGCTACCACACGTGAGTATTTTTTTGTGTGTGTATTTTTAATAGAGACAAGGTTTTGCCATGTCAGCCAGGCTAGTCTCAAACCCATCACCTCAAGTGATCCGCCTGCCTCGGCCTTCCAAAATGCTGGGATTACAGGTGTGAGTCACCATGCCCGGACTAGCTATATATTTTAGATGCAGAGTCTCTCGCTCTCTCTCTCTCTCTGTATTTTAGATGCAAAATCTCACTGTGTTGCCCAGGCTGGAGTATAGTAGCACAATTACAACTTACTCTGGCCTTGAACTCTTGGGTTCAAGCAATTCATTGACCTCAGCCCCCTAAGCAGCTAAGACTACAGGCACATAACCACAACCAGCTAATTTAAAGAATCTGCTGTAGAGACGGGGTCTCACTATGTTGCCCAGGCTGGCCCTGAACTCTTAAGAGTCAAGTGATCCTCCTGCCTCGGCTTCCTAAAGCACCAGGACTATGAGTGTGAGCCACTGTGCCTGGCCAGATTGCCAAGTCTCAAATAAAATGGTAACAATTACGTCACCACCATGTCTATGTCTAGCGCTATTAAAATAAGCACTAAGGTTGTCTTAAGGGCAGTAATTAATGAATGATTCAGAATCATCCTGAAAATGGACACAGAATTGCAGATATATTTATCATTAGTTTTAATTTTTTAAGTAAATTAATCTAGAATTAATTTGTGAAATGATTAATCTTATGCAATGAGAAACAATTAGAAATATTTCATTTGATATGATACATAAAATGTGAATAAATGAAAAGAGTAAAACAGAAAAAACACCTCAAAACCCATCTAATTATTGAAACAAACTGGCCTTTAGAGATAGCTTTTGTTGGTTCAAAACAGGATGGAGTTGATAGTAAAATACAATTAAAATATCTTAGTGAGAAAAATATAAAGTAGCAACAAAATGGAGAGATTCACTAGGTATATAAAATGTAGATAAAATAAGATATCAAGAATAAACACAGTTCATGACAGCATTGTTTATAATACATTGACTATTCAAAGCAAATATAATGTATTGGAGGTTATAATATGCATGACAAATATAGAACAAAAGATGAAAAGGGAGTAGAGGAATGCAACCATATTGTAAGGTTCTTATATTATATTTAAAGTGGTCTAATACTATTTGAAAGTATACTGTGAGACAGCAAAGATGCATATTATAATATTATAAAGTCTAGATGAACCACTTTAAAAAAGGAACAAAAACAAACAGCTAATGAAGGAAATGAATGAAATACCAAAATACATACACACTCACATACCTACCTGTCATTCAATTTTATAGCAAGCACAAAAAGAAGAAAAGGAGGAGGATCCAAGATGGTCAAATAAGAACAGCTCTAGAGTGCAGTTCTCAGCAAGAACAACACAGAGGGTGAGTGATCACCAAATTTCCAAATGAGTTTTTACTGCCCACAGACCAGAAGATCCCCAGGCTGAAAAGCGCCACGTTTCCAGCACAGTTGTTTCAGCCAGTGCCATGGGTTGGCGCACAGAAACTCACAAATCTGGGCAGCTGTTTCAACTGGCGCCTGGAATGCCTGGGAGACAGAGCCGCCCATTCAACTGAAAGGGAGGGGCCTGAGACAGGGAACCAGGTGATCCGGTTCGGTGGGTACCACCCTCACAAAACAAGCAATCTGAAATGCTCTGGATTTAGAGTTTTGCAACAAGCACAGCTGGACCTGGAAGGGTCCAGCTTGGTGAGGGGAAGGGCATCCGCCACTACCAAGGCAGTCCGCCAATACCAAAGCAATTCTAAGTGTACCTCTATAAACAACACCTCAAGGAAGTTCACACAGCAGTTGCGCAGAGCCTGTGGCAGCTCAGCAACATCTCTGGTGGCAGACTGTGACTAGACTATCTCCGTGCTGGGCAGGGCATCTATGAAAAAAGGCAGCAGCATGTCAGGAACTTATAAATAAAGCCCCACCATCCCAGGACAAGCACCTGGGAAAACAGGCGGTTATGAGTTCCACAGCAGCAGATCTAAATGTACCTGCCCAGCAGCTCTGCATGCAACAACAGAGCTCCCAGCACAGCACTTGAACTCCTATAAGGGACAGACTGTCTCCTCAAGCAGCTCCCCAACTCTTGTATACCCAAAGAGACACCTCATAAAGGAGAGCTCAGGCTGACCTCTGGTGGATACCCTTCTGGGATCAAGATAACAGAAGGAACTGGCAGCAATTCTTAATGTACTGCAGCCCCTGCAGGTGATCCCCAGGCAAGCAGGGTCTGGAGTGGACCTCTAGCAGTCCTATAGCAGAGGGGTCTGAATGGTAGAAGGAAAACTAAGAAACAGAAAGAAATAGCTTCAACATCAACAAAAATGACGTCTACTCAGGGACTGCATCCAAAAGTCACCAACTACAAAGACCACAGGTAGATAAAGCCACTAAGACAGGAAGAAACCAGAGCAAAAAGATTAAAGCACCAAAAACCAGAACGCCTGTCCTCCTCCAAGGGATCACAACTCCTCACCACCTAGAGAACAAAGCTGGATGGAGAATGAATCTGATGAACTGAAAAAAATAGGCTTCAGAAGGTGGGTAATAACAAACTTCTCAGAGCTAAAAGAACATGTGCTAACCCAATGCAAATAAATTAAGAACCCTGAAAAAAGATTAGATGAAATGCTAACTAGAATTAACAGCTTAGAGAAGAATATAAACGACTTGATGGAGCTGAAAAACATGGCATGAGAACTTCGCAAAGCATATACAAATTTCAATAGCCAAATCGACCAAGCAAAAGAAGGGATATCAGAGATTAAAGATCAACTCAAAGAAATAAAACAGGAAGCCAAGATTAGCGAAAAAAGAGTGAAAAGAAATGAACAAAGCCGCCAAGAAATATGGGATTATGTGAAAAGACTTAATCTATGTTTGATAGGTGTACCTGAATGTGACAGAGAGAATGAATCCAAGCTGGAAAACACTATTCAGGATATTATCCAGGAGAACTTCCTCAACCTACCAAGGCAGGCCACCATTCAAGTCCAGGAAATACAGAGAACACCACAAAGATATTCTCCAACAAGAGCAACCTCAAGCCACATAATTGTCAGATTCACCAGGGTTGAAATGAAGGAAAAAAATGCTAAAGGCAGCCAGGAAGAAAGGTCGGGTTACCCACAAAGGGAAGCCCATAAGACTCACAGAAGATCTCTCGGCCGAAACCCTACAAGCCAGAAGAGAGCTGGGGCCAATATTGAACATCCTTAAAGAAAAGCTTTCAACCTAGAATTTCATATCCAGCCAAACTAAGCTTCATAAGCGAAGGAGAAATAAAATACTTTATGGAAAAGCAATTGCTGAGAGATTTCGTCATCACCACGCCTACCTTATAAGAGCTTCTGAAAGAAGCACCAAACAAGGAAAGGAACAACCAGTACCAGCCGCTCCAAAAATGTACCAAATGGTAAAGACCATTAACACAATGAAGAAAATGGATCAGCTAAGGGACAAAACATCCAGCTACCATCAAAATGGCAGGATCAAATTCACACATAACAATATTAACCCTAAATGTAAATGGGCTAAATGCCCCAATCAAAAGACACAGACTGACAAATTGGATAAAAAGTCAAGACCCATCGGTGTGCTGTATCCAGGAAACCCATCTCATGTACAAGGACACACATAGGCTCAAAATAAAGGGAAGGAGGAAGATTTATCAAGCAAATGGAGAGCAAAAAAAAAAAAAAAAAAAAAAAAGAAAGCAGGAGTTGCAATCCTAGTGTCTGATAAAATCGACTTTAAGCTAACAAAGATCAAAAGAGACTAAGAAGGGCATTTTATAATGGTAAAAGGATCAATGCAACAATAAGAGCTAACGATCCTAAATATACATGCACCCAATACAGGAGCAACCTGATACAAAAAGCAAGTTCTTAATGACCTACAAAGAGACTCAGACTCCCACACAATAATAATGGGAGACTTTAACACTCCACTGTCAATATTAGACAGATCAATGAGACAGAAAACTCACAAGGATATCCAGGATTTGAACTTAGATCTGCACCAAGTGGACCTAATAGACATTGACAGAAATCTTCACCCCAAATCCACAGAATATACATTCTTCTTGGCACTACATTGCACCTACTCTAAAACTGACCACATAATTGGAAGTAAATCACTCCTCAGCAAATGCAAAATAATGGAAATCATAACAGTCTCTCAGACCAGAGGGCAATCAAATTAGAACTGAGGATTAAGAAACTAACTCAGAACTACACAACTACATGGAAACTGAACAACTGGCTCCTGACTGTTGACTGGATAAACAATGAAATGAAGGCAGAAATAAAGATGTTCTTGGAAACCAACGAGAACGAAGACACAACATACTAGAATCTCTGGGACACATTTAAAGCAATGTCAAGAGGAAAATTTATAGCAATAAACACCCACATGAGAAGCAAGGAAAGATCTAAAATTAACACTCTTATCAACAAAATTGAAAGCGCTAAAGGAGCAAGATCAAAAAAACTCAAAAGCTAGCAGAAGATAAGAAATAACTAAGATCAGAGCAGAACAGAAGGAGATAGAGACACAAAAACCCTTCAAAAAATCAATAAATCCAAGAGCTGGTTTTTTGAAAAAAATCAACAAAATAGACCACTACAAGATTAATAAAAAAGAAGGCGGGGCACAGTGGCTCATACCTGTAATCCCAGCACTTTGGGAGGCCGAGGTGGGTGGATCACGATGTCAAGAGATTGCGACCATCCTGACGAACACGGTGAAACCCTGTCTCTACTAAAAACACAAGAAAATTAGCCGGGCGTGGTGGCACGTGCCTGTGGTCCTAGCTACTCAGGAGGCTGAGGTGGAGGAATCGCTTGAACCCAGGAGGCGGAGGCTGCAGTGAGCCGAGATTGCACCACTGCACTCCAGCCTGGTGACAGAGCAACACTCCATCTCAAAAAGATAAATAAATAAATAAAATAAAAATTAAAAATTAAAACAAAAAAAAAAAAGAAAAGGGAGAAGAATCAAATAGATGCAATAAAAACGATAAAGGGGATATCACCACCGATTCCACAGAAATACAAACTACCATGAGAGATTACTACAAACAACTCTATGCACATAAACTAGTAAACCTGGAAAAAATGACTAAATTCCTGGACACTTGCACCTTCACAAGCCTAAACCAGGAAGAAGTTGAAACCTTGAACAGAACAATAACAAGGACTGAAGTTGAGGCAGCAATTAACAGCCCACCAACCAAAAAAAGCCCAGGTCCAGACGGCTTCGCAGCTGAATTCTACCAGAAGTACAAAGAGGAGCTGGTACCACTCCTTCTGAAATGATTCCAAACAGTACAAAAAGATGGAATTCTTCCCAAATCATTTTATGGGACCAACATCATCCTGATACCAAAACTCGGCAGAGATTCAACAAGAAAAGAAAACTTCAGGCCAATATCCCTGATGAACATAGATGCAAAAATCTTCAATAAAATGCTGGCAAACAGATTGCAACAGCACATCAAAAAGCTTATCCATCACAATCAAGTAGGCTCCATCCCGGGGATGCAAGGCTGGTTCAACATACGCAAGGCTATAAACGTAATCCACCACATAAACAGAACGAAAGACAAAAACCACATGATTATCTCAATAGATGCAGGGAAGCCTTCAATAAAATTCAACAGCCCTTTATGCTAATAACTATAAACTAAGTATCGAAGGAACGTATCTCAAAATAATAAAAGCTATTTATGACAAACCTACAGCCAATATCATACTGAATGGGCAAAAACTGGAAGCATTCCCTTTGAAATCTGGCACTAGACAAGGATGCCCTCTCTTACCACTCCTATTCAATATAGTATTGGAATTTCTAGCCAGAACAATCAGTCAAGAAAAAGAAGTAAAAGGTATTCAATTAGGAATAAAGGATGTCAAATTGTCTCTCTTTGCATAGAACATGATTGTATATTTAGAAGACCCTATCATCTCATCCCAGAATCTCCCTAAACTGATAAACAACTTCAGCAAAGTCTCAGGATACAAAATCAATGTGCAGAAATCACAAGCATTCCTATACACCAATAACAGACTAACAGAGAGCCAAATGATAAGCGAACTCCCATTCACAATTGCTACAAAGAGAATAAAATACATAGGAATACAACTAACGAAGAATGTAAAGGACCTCTTCAAGGAGAACTACAAACCACTGCTCAATGAAATAAGAGAGGACACAAACAGATGGAAAAACATTCCATGCTGATGTTTAGGAAGAATCAATATCATGAAAATCACCATACTGCCCAAAGTAATTTATAGATTCAGTGCTATCCCTATCAATTACCAATTACCTTCTTCGCAGAACTGGAAAAAACCACCTTAAATTTCATATGGAACTAAATGAGAGTGTGCATAGCCAAGACTATCCTAAGCAAAAAGAACAAGCCAGGGGCATCACGCTTCCTGACTTCAAACTATACTACAAGGCTACAGAAATCAAAAGAGCATGCTACTGGTACCAAAACAGAGATACAGACCAATGGAACAGAACAGAGGCCTCAGAAGTAATGCTTCACATCTACAACCATCTGATCTTTGACAAACCTGACAAAAAACAAGCAATGGGGAAAGGATTCCCTGTTTAATAAATGGTGTTGGGAAAACTGGCTAGCCATGTGCAGAAAGCAGAAACTGGACCCCTTCCTGACACCTTACACTAAAATTAACTCTAGATGGATTAAAGACTTAAACATAAGACCTAGCACCATAAAAACCCTAGAAGAAAACCTATGCAAAACCATTCAGGACATAGGCATACGCAAAGACTTCATGACTAAAACACCAAAAGCATTGGCAACAAAAGCCAAAATAGACAAATGGGACCTAATTAAACTCCAGAGCTTCTGTACAGCAAAAGAAGTGAACTGGCAACCCACAGAATGGGAGAAAATTTTTGCAATCTACCCATTTGACAAAGGGCTAATATCCAGAATCTACAAAGAACTAAAACATAATCTGTTTTATGTTTTACAAGAAAAAAACAAACAAATCCATCCAAAAGTGGCCAAAGGATATGAACAGACACTTTTCAAAAGAAGACATGTATGAGGCCAACAAACATATGAAAAAATGCTCATCATCACTGGTTATTGGAGAAATGCAAATCAAAACCACATTGAGATACCATCTCATGCCAGTTAGAATGGCGATCATTAAAAAATCTGGAGACAACAGATGCTGGAGAGGATGTGGAGAAATAGGAGCACTTTTACACTGTTGGTGGGAGTGTAAATTAGTTCAGCCATTTGGAAGACAGTGTGGCGCTTCCTCAAGGACCTAGAAATAGAAATTCCATTTGACCAGCAATCCCATTACTGGGTATATACCCAAAGGATTATAAATCCTTCTATTATAAAGACACATGCACGCGTATGTTCATTGTGGCACTGTTTACAATAGCAAAGACCTGGAACCAACCCAAATGCCCATCGATGATAGACTGGACAAGGAAAATGTGGCACATATACACCATTGAACACCATGCAGCCATAAAAAAATGATGTGTTCATGTCCTTTGTAGGGACATGGATGAATCTGGAAACCATCATTCGTTGCAAACTGACACAAGAACGGAAGATCAAACACTGCATGTTCTCACTCATAGGTGGGTGTTGAACAATGAGAACACATGGACACAGGGAGGGGAGCATCACACACTGGGGTCTGTTAGTGGGGGCGAGGGGAGGGACAGTGGGGCTGGGGTGGGGAGGTTGGGGAGGGATAACATGGGGAGAGATGCCAGATATAGGTGACAGGGGGATGGATGCAACAAAACACATTGCCATGTATGTACCTATGCAACAATCCTGAATGATCTGCACATGTACCCCAGAACCTAATGTACAATTAAAAAAAAAAGAAGAAAAGAAAACAGAAAATATAAGCCAAATGGAAAAACACTATTAAAATGAGAGGCTTAAACCCAACTATGTGAATAACTACGTTAAACCTAAATGGTCAAATACCCTGATTAAAAAACAGAGGCTGTTAGATTGGTAAGACAAGACTCCAGCCTGGGCAACAAGTGGAGACCCCATGTCTACAAAAAATACAAACAACTAGCTGGGTGGCAGGGTTGGGGTGGCATGGGCTTACAGTCCCAGCTACTAGGGAGGCTAAGGTAGGAGGACATTTGAGCCCTGGGAGGTTGAGGCTGCAGTGAGTCATGATCACATCATCACACTCCAGCCTGGATGACAGAGCAAGACCCTGTCTCGAAAAAGACAAGACTGAGTCACATACTGCCTAAAAAAACACTCTTTAAAAATATATAGGCTGGGCATGGTGGTTTACACCTGTAATCTCAGCACTTTGGAAGACTGAGGCTGGAGGATTACTTGATCCCAGGAGTTTAACACCAGACCCCATCTCTTTTGATTAAAAATTAATAAAATCGTTTTCTAATTAAGAAGACATTCCAGGAAATACAAGTAAAAACCACAATGCATTAAAGAAAAAATTATTTTCACACTTGTTACAATGGTAAAAAAGACTTCTTTCAAGAGGGATCATGACTACTACAATAAAGGAGAACAACTGCTCTCAACTCTCACTACAGTAAAGACAGTTGGGGATTGATGGCCCACAACCAGAGTTGGGAGTGGAGGGTCAGTAGATAGAAAATTACTAAGAGGAGACATTAAAGAGTAGGAAGTTTCTTGCAAAACTGGGCTAATAAGATGCATGCTAAAGGAAGGACAAAGACTTATACATCAAAGGTGGAGTGGTGAAGAACTTTATCAGATATCAAGGGTGATAATATAGCAAAGGAAAGAGAGATGAGCTAGTAGGATACCTTGCTGAGACTGGGTTAGGGAGACCAAGGACAGGGCCCAAGGTCAAGGATGAAATGAAAACAGGCCTCAGAGAGGCATATCTGCAGTTTGGTCAAGAAGAATCTTTGTCAAATGAGATACTGGTTTATAGCCACTATAATAATTACAAGTATTGGTGAGGATGTGGAAAAAATGGAACCCTTTTACACTACTGGTGAGATGTAAAATGGTGGCACTTTGGAAAAATTTTCTGGTGGTTCTTCAAAAGATTAAACATAGAGTTATCATATGATCCAGCAATTCCACTCTACAAACCCAAGAGAGCTGAAAACATATATCCACAACAAAACCAAACAGATGGATGGATAAACAATGTGTCCTATATCCATATATGGATGCATGGAATAGTATTTATCCATAAAAAGGAATGAAGTATTGGTAAATGATACAACATGGAAGAGCCCTTAACATTTTGACTTTTTTAAAAAAATGGATAAGCTTTAACATAAACATAAGTCTAAGAAACCAGACACAAAAGACCACATATCATATGATTCCCATATGAAATATCCAGAATAAGCAAATCCATAGAAACAGAAGAGAGACTGCCTAAGATTGGGGAAGGGAAGATTTTGAAGAAATGGAGAATGACTGCTAATAAGTATGAGATTTCACCCCAGAATCTAAAGTGCAATTATATATACATACATATATAAAAGTTGGAAGACTCACACTTTCCAACTTCAAAACTTATTATAACACTACAGTAATCCAAACAATGTGGTACTGGCATAAGGATAGACAATGGCATCTATAAATCAATGGAATGGAATTGAGGATCTAGAAATAAACCCAAACATATATGTATAACTGATTTTCAACCAGGATGCCAAGACCACACAATGAAGAAAAAACAGTCTCTTCGAAAATGATTCTGGGAAACCTGGACATGCACATACAAAAGAATGAAGTTAGACCTTTACTTAACATTATATACAAAAATTAACTCAAAATATATCAAATACCTAAATATAAAAACTAAAACTATATATGTATTAGATGAAAACTTGGAAATAAATCTTTATGACATTGAAAAAAAAAGTATGAGATTTCTTTTAAGGTAACAAAAATGTTCTAAAATTGTGATGACAGTTGTACAACTCATTGAATACAGAGATGCTCCTCAATTTGCAATAGAGTTACATCCTAATAAACCCATTGTATATTGAAAATATCTTAAGTCAAAAAATTTAATACATCTAAGCTACTGAACACCATAGCTTAGTCTAGTGTACCTTAAACATGTTCAGAACACTTACGTTAGCCTATACTGAGGCAAATAATCTATCACAAAGCCTATTTTATAAATAATTTATTCAATATTATACTGAAAGTAAAAAACAGAATGATTCTATGGATACTCAAAGTACAGTTTCTACTGTACTAAATGCATATTGCTTTTGCACCATTGTAAAGTTGAGAAATCATAAGTTGAACCATCCTAAGTTGGGGACCATCTGTATTAAAAAACATTGACTTGCATGCCTTAAATAGATAAATTATATAGTAGGTGAATTACACCATCCTAACACTGTAATTTAAAGAAAGACATACCATGCAAATCTTCTATCAAAAGAAAACTGGTTAATAAACTAAGATAGTCTATCAATGTAGACTTCAGGACAAAAAATATTACCAGAGATAGAGGTACTTCATAATGGCAAAAGGACCAATTTATCAGAAAGTCACAACTATCCTCAATGTATTTAAATGTAATCACAGTAGGTCAAAATACATGAAGCAAAAAGTGATACAACTGAAAGTATAAATAAACAAATCCACAAATACGCTGGGGATGTCAATACTGCTATCTCAGCAACTGATAGAACAAGTAGAAAAAAAATCAGTAAGATTATAGAACACTTGAATGACAATCAACTTAACCTAACTGACACTTTATAGAATACTACATTCAACAAGAGCAGAATGTACATTCTTTCAAGTAAATATAAAATAGTCACTAATATAGAACACATGCTGGGTCATAAAACAAGTCTCAAGAAATTTAAAAGAACTAGAATCATATGTAGCATGTTCAGTGACAGAAGAAAACTAAATTTAAAATCATTAATAAAATGGTATTTGGAAAATCTCCAAATATTTTAAAATTAAACACACTTCTAAATAGCCCCTGTATTAAAGGATAAACCACAAGAGTATCATTATTCAGCATTATCCAAATACCAAATCCAAAGATATTCTAAGACAAGAAAACTAAAGACCTCATGATTAGACATAAAAATACTCAAATAATTTTAGTGAAGTAAGCCCAGTAATATATTAAAAATATGACAAATCGTCATCACCAAGTAGGGCTAATCCAAGGAATACAAGTTATTTTTAACATTTAACAATTAACATAATTCACGATAGTAACAAAATAAACAAAAATATAATTATCTTAATAGATGCTGGAAGGGCATTTGAGAAAAATTCCACACCCATTCATGATTAAAAACTCACAAACTAGAAGGGAACTTCATTAATCTGATAAAGAGCTTTCTATGAAACCTATAGCTAATATCATACACAATGGTGAAATGCTGAACATTTTGTCCCAAAGATCAGGAATAAGGTAAAGATGTCTGTTATTACTTCTATTTTAAATTATATTTGATATTCTAATCAGCACAGTATTAAAGTAGGAAAAATAAATTAGAAGCATGCAGACTTGAAAGGAGGAAATAAAATATAAGAAGGTCCTGGAGAATCATGTGCTGACAGAAAGTAAATGGATGGCGCATGTTGTCAAAGCACAGCAGACAACCTGAGGGAGCTCCTAAAGCTGGAACAATTTGAAGAGGGAAATAATGGCAGTATTCTATTATTGCCGAGCCGACAGAATAAAATAGAAATCCATTAGTCTTCATGAAGATAAATGAATATTTGCAGAAATAAACATATGAAGGAAATGGAAGTTTTTCTGTAAAGAAAAAAAAATCAACCAATAAATGTAGAAGAAATCAAGAAACTAGCAGATCATTATTAGGCAAAAAAACAGTGCTAATTGCTGTAGGCAAAATCTCTCAGTGGTGGCTAAAACTAGCAGGCATATGTATGGTGAGAAATAGGATATTTACACAGTCTCAAAGTTTCCAAAGATATCTATTAATTATAAAAGGAAAAACAGTACAGTGCCTAGCAGAAACCACCATAAGCTAATGATGAAAGTTAATGTTATTGGTATTAAGACATAACAACATCATGTACCTCGCGATGTAATGCAGTGAGAAGGGTATAACATCACTTCTGTGGTGTTCTTGCCAAACTGCATAACTTCCATCTAACTGTGAGAAAATATCAGATAAACCCAACTTGAGAAATATCTATGAAATAAACATTTAGAAAAAGTCTCCCATACAATATGCTCTGAATAAATGTTAAGAAAGCATTTTTTTAATGAGTTCCAAAAAACATTTTTTTGACCAAGATATCTGATCCAGAATCTTATGAGATTATATAATATCAAGGTAGAATAATGGCTGATTCTTATTTAGTAGGCCTGGAAGCAGTGTAAGATTTTACATTTCTGGCTGGGTGCAGTGGCTCACACCTGTAATCCCAGCACTTTTGGAGGCGAGGTGGGTGGATCACCTGAGGTCAAGGGTTCGAGACCAGTCTGACCAACATAATGAAATCCTGTTTCTACTAAAAATACAAATATTAGCAGGATGTAGTGGCATATGCCTGTAGTCTTGGCTACTTAGGAGGTTGAGGCAGGAGGATCTCTTTAATCCGGGAGGCAGACGTTGCAGTGAGCCAAGATTCTGCCACTGTACTCCAGCCTGGGCAACAGAGTAAGACTCCGTCTCCAAAAAAAAAAAAAAAAAATCTGCATTTCTAAAAAGCTCCTTGGTGATGCCAATGTGGCTGCTTTGTGGGCTGTACTTAAAATATCAAGGTCCCAAAGCATATATTTTCACATACATCATTATTTTTTATAAAAATCATTAGTTTATGAAATATTTCAAAGATATACAAATACAGAAAATATGAGAGATACCTATGTATACTATGAATACTATTATTCGTATAGTTTTTCAATAGTGTTTCTTTGTTTTTGTTTTCCTTTGTTTTGTTGACACAGAGTCTGGCTAGGTGTGGTGGCTTACACCTGTAATCACAGCACTTTGGGAGGCCGGAGGCAGGTAGAACATGAGGTCAAGAGATCATGAGAATCCTGGCCAACATGGTGAAACCCCATCTGTACTAAAAATACAAAAAAGAAAAAAAATAGCTGGGTGTGGTGGTGCACATCTGTAGTCCCAACTACTCAGGACGTTGAGGCAGGAGAATCGCTTGAACCCGGGAGGCAGGGGTTGCGGTGAGCTGAGATGGCACCACTGTACTCCAGCCTGGCAACAGAGCGAGAAAGAAAGAAAAGAGACAGAGAGAGTCTGGCTCTGTTGCCCAGGTTGGAGTGCAATAGAGCGCTCTCAGCTTACTGCAACCTCTGCCTCCCAGGTTCAAGCGATTCTTCTGCCTCAGCCTCACCAGTAGCTGGGATTACAGGCATGTACCACGATGCCATGCTATTTTTTCCTATTTTTAGTAGAGACGGCGTTTCTCCATGTTGCCTAGGCTGGTCTCGAACAATTTAGCTCAAGCAATCCATCCACCTTGGCCTTCCAAAGTACTAGGATTACAGGTGCACACCACTGCACCTGGCCAATAGTGTTTAAAATATATTTAAAGCCAGATGTGGTGGCTCATGCCTGTAATCCCAGCAGTTTGGAAAGCTAAGGTGGGAGGATCCCTCAAGCCCAGCAGTTTGAGTCCATCCTGGGCAACATGGTGAAACACCACCTCTACAAAAGAAACATATTAGCCAGGCGTAGTGGTGTGTACCTGTGGTCCCAGCTATTCCAGTGGCTGAAACAGAAGGATTGAGTTAACCCAGGAGTTCAAGGTTGTGGTGTGAGATGTGATCACACCACTGAACTTCATCCTGGGCAACACAGTGAGTGAAATCTTGTCTCAAAAATTAAAATAAAAAAATAAAATAAAATAAAATAATAAAATAAAACAAAATAAAATAAAGTATATTTTATAACAGAGCAAAGAGGTCACAGTAATAATTTTGAAATAAGCTAATGCTGATGGACTTTGTCATCACTAGACTGGTCCCATAAGAAATACCCAAATGGGTTCTAAACATGGAAACAAAGGTTATTTGCCATCATAAAAATATACAAAAGTATAAAACTCACAGGTCATATAAAGCACTCATATAAAGGAGGAAGAGAAAGGAATCAAATGGCAACATGACAGAATTTCACCAAACCACGAAAACAGAGAAAAAGAAAGAAACAAATAATTTATAAAACAGTTAGATAACAGTTAACAATATGGCAGGAAAAAAATCTCACATATCAATATTAACTGGAAGGCGAACGGATTAAATGCTCTACTTAAAAGTTACAGATTGGCAAACTAGATAAAAAACATGATCCAACTATATGCTGCTTATTAAAAACTCACCGTACCTTGAAAGACACATATAGACTAAAATTAAAGGGGTAGAAAAAGATATTCTAGGCTGGGCATGGTGGCTCACGTCTGTAATATCAGCAATTTGGGAGGCCAAGGTGAGCGGAGTTCAAGACCAGCCTGGCCAACACAGTGAAGCCCCATCTCTACCAAAAATACAAAAATTAGCTGGGGGTGGTGGCACATGCCTGTAGTCCCAGCTACTTGGGACACTGAGGCAGGAGAATCGCTACTCGGGACACTGAACCAGGGAGGTGGAAGTTGCAGTGAGATGAGCTCATACCACTGCACTCCAGCTTGGGCAACAGAGTGAGACCTTGTCTTAAAAAAAAAAAAAAAAAGATATTCTGCACAAACAGAAGTCAAAAGAGATCAGATGTAGCTGTGCTTACATCAGATAACACAACCTTTAAATCAAAAACAGTAAAGAAAGACAAAAAAGGTAATTATATAATGATAAGGGATGAATTCAGCAAGAAGTTATAACAATTCCAAATATATATGCACCCAACACTGGAGCACCCAGATTCACAAACGATTATCTACTAGACCTAAAGAAAGAGATAGACTGCAAAACAATCCTGTTTTCAGTGTGGACTTCAACACTCCACTCAGTACTAGGCAGATTATTGAGACAGAAAATTAACAAAGAAACACTGAACTTAAATTGGACTTCAGACCAAAAGGACTTAACATTTACAGCACATTCTACCCCAAAGCTGCAGAATATACATCTTTCTTATCAGCACATGGAACATTCTCCAACACAGACCATATGTTAGTTACATCACAAAATAAGTCTTAACATATTTTTAAAAACTGAAATCATATCAAGTCTCTTCTTAGACCACAACAGAATAAAACTATAAATCAATACCAAGAGGAAATTTATAAACTAAACAAATACATGGAAAATAAACAACATACTCCTGAATGATCATAGAGTCAGTGACAAAAATTGAAAACATTGTTTGAAGTAAATGAAAATGGAAACACAACATACCAAAACCTGTGGGATACAGCAAAAGTAGTGCTAAGAGGGAAGTTTACAGCATTAAATGCCTACATGAAAAAAGTAGGAAGCACTTTGTGAGGCCAAGGCAGGAGGATTGCTTGAACCCAAGAGTTTGAGGCTGCAGAGGGCTATAATGATGCTACTACACTTCAGCCCAGGCAACAGAGTGAGACCCTGTCTCTATTTAAAAAAAAAAAAAAAAAAAAAAGGTAAAAAGATCACAACTTAACATCACACTTTAAGGAACTAGAAAAACCATAACAAACCAAACTCCCAAGGTTAGCCAAAGAAAATAAGTAATAAAGATCACATGAGAACTAAATGAAATAACCCCCAACCCCTCAAAATACAAAGGATTAATAAATTGAAAAACTGGTTCTTCAAAAACATAAAATCAATAACAAAGAAGGGAGAAGATCCAAATAAACAAAATCAGAAAGGAGACATTACAACTGATACGACAGAATAAACAAAGGATCATTAGAGACTATTATGAGCAACTACATTTCCACAAACTAGAAAAGCTAGAGAAAATGAACAAATTCCTGGAAACATATAACCTCCCAGGATTGAAACAGGAAGAAATGGAAATCCTGAACAGACCGATAATGAGTAGTGAAAATGAATCAGTAAGCAAAAAAACCCCACAGGACTAGATGGATTCACAGTCAAATTCTACCAAATGAACAATCAATGAATCAAAACTTATACCAATCATCCTGAAACTTTCCAAAAAATGAAGAGGGGGAATATGCCCTAAATTATTCTATGAGGCCGGTATCACCCTGATACCAAAACAAGGCAAAGACACAACAAAAGATGAAAGCTATAGACTAACATCCCCTATAAATATAGATGTAAAAATCCTCAACAAAATACTAGCAACAACAGCACATCAAAAAGATAAAATGTCAGAATCAAATGGGTTTTATACCAGGGATGCCAGGATGGTTCAACACACACAAATAAAAAAATATGATACATCACACAAACAGAGCTAAGGACAAAACCATATAATTATCTCAAAGGAAACAGAAAAAGCATTTGAAAAAATTCATCATCACTTCATGGTAAAAATCCTCAACAAACTAGGCATAGAAGGAACGTACCTCAACATAATAAAGGCCATACATATAAACCCACAGCCGACATCATATTAAACAGGAAAAAGTTGAAAGCATTCCCTCTAAGAACTGGAACAAGTCAAAGATGCCCACTTTCACCACTTCTATTCAACACAGTACTGTAAGTCTTACACAAAGCAATCATGCAAGAGAAAAAAATAAAAGGCACCCAAACTGCAAAAGTCAAGTTATCCCTGTTTGCTGATGATACGATCTTATATTTAGAAAATTCCAAAGACTCCACCAAAAGACTCTTAGATTTGATAAATGAATCCAGTAAAGTGTCAGGATACAAAATCAACTTTAAAAAATCAGTAGCATTTCTATACACCAATAATGAATAAGCAGAGACATGAATCAAGAAGGCAATCCCACTTATAATAGCTAAAAAAGAAATAAAATACCTAAAAGTATATTTTTAACCAAGGAGGTGAAAGATCTCTACAAGGGAAACTAAAAACGCCAATGAAAGAAGTTATAGATGACACAAACAAATGGAAAAATATCCTAGGTTCATGGATCAGAATGATTAAAATGACCATACTGCCTAAAGCAGTCTACAGTTTGAATGCAATCCGTATCAAAATACCAACATCATTTATCACAGAATTAGAAAAAACAATCCCAAAATTTGTGGCTCACTGCACTTTTTCTTTGGAACAAAAAAAGAGCCCAAGTAGCCAAAGCAATCTTAAGCAAAACCAACAATGCTACAGGCATCATATTACCTGATTTCAAATTCAAATTACATTACAAGGCTATAAAACCCAAACATCATGGTACTAGTCTAAAAACAGACACATAAATCAATGGAACAGAATAGAGAACCCAGAAATAAAGCCACTTATCTACAACCAACTGATCTTTGACAAAGATGACAAGAACATACATGGAGGAAAGAGCACCTTTTTCAATAAACAGTGCTGGAAAAATTAGATTGCCATAAGCAGAATTAAACACAGTATCTCACCATACATAAAAATCACCTAAATGGATTAAATGTAGGACCTACATTTACAAAACTACAAGAAGAAAACCTAGCCAGTACCCTTCTGGACATTGGTCTAGGTAAATAATTCGTGACTAAGACCTCGAAAGCACAGGTAACAAAAACCATCAGGCCCGGCTAATTTTTGTATTTTTTTGGTAGAGACAGGGTTTCACCATGTTGCCCAGGCTTCTCTCAAACTCCTGAGCTCAAGTAATTTTGTCTGCCTTGGCCTCCCAAAGTGCCGAGATTACAGGTGTGAGCCACCATGCCTAGCTTTCTAAATCTTTGTAATGTTTTCTTCTAAGGATATTTTTCTCCTTTAACTATAATTATGTATTACTTTTATAATCAGGGGGAAAAAATAAAGGCTATATATTTTTTTAAAAATGAGTTGTCCAAAATAGGCCTAACATTGACAAGTTAAATAACACTACAGCATTGCTAATGTTTACTGCATATAAAAGCAAATTGCTCTTTGGGAGGCTGAGGTGGGTGGATCACGAGGTCAGGAGTTTGAGACCAGCCTGGCCAACATGGCAAAACCCCGTCTCTACTAAAAATACAAAAATTAGCTGGGTGTGGTGGCACATGCCTGTAATCCTAGCTACTCAAGAGGCTGAGGCAGGAGAATCACTTGAACCTGGGAGGCAGAGGTTGCAATGAGCTGAGATCATGCCATTTTACTCCAGCTTGGGCAACAAGAATGAAATTTTGTCTCAGAAAAAAAAAAAAGCAAGTTGCTACAAATATAATTCTCTTATTAAATCTAATTACCTCACACTTTCTAGGTCCTTACTGAACTTTTAAAACTCTATTACATTTTGGCAAATACCCCTGGGGTAGTTTATGAAAACATCCAAATGAGACTACTATAACTAAGGAGTAATTTCTCTAATGACAAAAACTATCACATCATCATACCTTTCAGCTGAATTGAAAGCATCTCTAGAAACAGATGATGATCTTGTATTTCCAACACTGCTAGTATGAGATCGTCTTCCTTTTGCTGAAGGAGTATCCAATGGTATCTCTCCCAAACCCTGCAAGAAAATATAAAATTAGTATAAAACAAGTTTTAAATCTAGTAGTGAAATAACTTACACAATGTAATTTTCAAAGCAGCTATCACTGATTTTTTGGGATGGAAAGTATTTTAATAATCTGGTACACGGAGAGAGATCCAAGATGGCCGACTAGCAACAGCTCAGGAATGTAGCTCCCAGTGAAAGCGCAGAGAACGA